>JAKSZT010053769.1:9467444-9493375 GCA_026826555.1 Tolypeutes matacus
AACATGGGTTTGAGTTGACAAATCATCTCCAGAAATCAGTCATTTTTGCTCTGAGTCCAAGTATAAGAAAGTACAGTGGGGACCATATGAGAAATTTCTCCCGAATCAGGGCCTTTTCTGAGGAGTTTTGATAAGACCTCAAATTAGAAATTCTTATAGATTTGGAAAGAATTCCTAGTTACACCTGGATGTCTTTTAGCTGCCTACCTGACCTGTGAGGCTAAATACTCGAAGAGGTGTAGATGCATCAATAATGGGTTATCAAGGAAATAGATATACTCAAATGCAGGAACTTTAGGAAAGTTGGATACAGGGACTGTTTACAAAGATGCCATCAGAGTAAAGGAGAGCACAGGCTAAGTGAACAGTGAGCACCAATAGGCTTCAACGGGCATGGTAGAGGGAGTGGTGATCTACAGCAAGAAATAGTCCTGTGGAAAAGGTAGCCTGATAAGAGCTATAACTAAGGAAACACTGCAGGGAGGAGGCCAGGCCATAAATGTCCTGTATCACTCTCCTCTTCCTCCATTCTTTTATCGGGGCTCCCCGCTGGAACCTAACTGGAAACAGGGGTTATGGGGACTCAGAACAATGGACTTCACTGTCTGGAGGGTTCAAAGAAGGTTTCCCATGGGATATTAATGAGGTCAAAAGAACTGTGCACTTGTCTTGCAGGGGCTAGAAGAACTCATTGGGCAGGAAGGCAACATTTGCAAAGATAAAGAGGCATGAGAGAACACAGTAGGTTCGGGAAAGGGCTGGTCAACTGGAGTGGAATGAATATGGCCCAATCATGAAGAGCCTTGTAGGATATATCAAGTAAACTAGATGGACCAACATCTACAGGCTATGGAGACCAAGTGAACAACACGTTAAGATTTACATTTCAAGTGGAGATTCATCTGATAGTGGGGTAGAGGATATATTGGCAAAGGGTGAAATCTGAGGCAGGGAGACCAGTGAAGAGGCTATTGCTCTAGTCTAGAGAGATGATGATGGTCCAAGCCATGGCAGTGGTGATGATTATGGAGAGGAAGAAACAGCTTGGAGGAATATTTAGAGGGTAGAATTGGATTGGATTGGAGGGATTAGAGAATGGGAAGTTAGCAGGATGTCTCCCAGGCTTCCAGTCTGAGGCAGTGGGGTAGAAGATGGGGCAATTCACCAGGATAAGGAATAGGGGAGATGAAAGTTTAGAAGAAGTAAGTTTGGAAGAAGACGTCAGTAAGGGAAGGAAATGAGGTGAGTTTCAAGCACGTTTACTTGAGGTATCTATGCGACCTCCGGCTGGAGATGTGTGAGGTAGGCAATGGGAAATAAGGCTCTAAAGGCAAGACAACTGATGTCTGTTGTTACACCCAAGGCCTGTAATGACCATCTGAAATGTATTATACATTTAATCATACTGAAAATGAAACAATTCCACACACAGAAGGTGGTTTAGGGGTGTCAATGTATAATCTGTGGTGAGAAAGCCTTTGGGATTTCATGGTGGCATTTTCTCTGAAAAAGCACACGAGTTTTGGAATTTGGTCTTTAGAGGAGGAATTCAAATTTTGGGAAATGTGAAAAAAATTGCTCAGAATAAAATATTTTGGTTAAAAAACAGCTGTATCTATAAAGGAAAGAAAATAGTAGGTTTTTAAAAGTCATTATGGCTTGGGGCTAGTTTTAAAGGCAATTTTAAAACGCCCTTTCCTTAAAATGGCATTTCCTGAACAGGGTTGCCAAATGAGGTAGCAGAACAATAGATATGGATTGGATGATTATGAGGGCAGACAAATAAGGAAGTAAATGGTTTCATTTCAAGGGCAATCGAAAGCAATGTCCTGTGAAGTTCAAGTGATTTGAAAGGCCAGACCTAGGGTATGTGGACCAAGGCATCAAGGGACCCTGAGAGTGAGTGTCTCCCTAAATGTTGCCCTTTAGGTGCCTCAGTTGCCTCACCCTAGTCCTGACCATGGTGATCTGATTAAGAATCATAAAGAAACTGATTAAGTGGTAGGTGGCATTAAGGCCAAGGAAAGAGAATGGGGCCAAGGTGATCTACTCACAGTTTTACTGGAGCGCAGGGATCACATGATGGGGACATGGCCAGTGGTTTTCAACCCTGCTGAACATTGGAATTATCTGGAAAACTTTTAAAAGAAACCAATGCCTGGACCTTCCCATCCAAAGATTCTGATTTCACTGGTCTAGAGTGGGACTCAGACACCGGTATTTTTTAAAAACTTTCCCAGATGATTTTCATATTCAGATAAGGTTAAGAAGCACCTAGAAAAGGCAGCAGCTATAGGCAGGGAGAAAAAGGCAACATCAGCTCCAAATAATGCCAAGGATGTGGCTGGAAACATCCAAATCTTTAGTTACTACAAGTTATTGTAATTTATGAGTAACATTATAATAATACCCTCTGATAAGCAATATCTACTTTGAATTAAGGGCATCCCAGGAAAAACTTGCAACAAATGGCCCCTGGGAAGAGAGAGAATGATGGACTCTATAACTTTCACAAAATTAGGGAACCTCATAAAGACCCTTGAATGCCCACTCTGTCAGCAATGGCTGGTATGGAGCAGAGGGACCATCATGATGTAGGTATGGAAAAAAGCAGGTTGAAAAGGTTTATTTACAAGCATGGGGCCAACATTCAAAAGACAATCCAGCTATTTCCATGAGTTCAGCTCTTTGTTGTAAATTATAGAACGAGAGAGAGGTTACTATTTTGAAATGGGTACAGTCCCAAAGCAGAGAATTCCCACCAAAAATAAAAGAGGAGAAACCTACCCCCCTTTACTTTCCATCTTCATGGAAAGTTTCGTGGCTTTTTTTCCTTCTTCTTTTTTGCCCCCTTCTTTCTCTCCTTGCCTCCTGACACCCTCTAATTAGTGCTCTCATCTCTGCCTCTGGCAACGTGCATGCTGTAGGTGGCTGGCGTGACATCGGATGCCTGCCCCTGCAGAGCTATTAGGCACCCCCTGGCGCACAAACAAAAAGCCCAGAAAGCCTGACCCAACTATTTTCCTATGAATAGAATGTGCTTTCTTTATCAAGATAAAAGGTGTTTGTGTGTGCCTATTTGGATATAGATGAGCTACACATATAGGCATAAATATAGGGGACCTTGTATACGTGTATTGCATGTGAGTTTCTTAGTCTATTTTAAAAGGCTCAGGGCCAGAAATATTTTGGAGTGTCCTCAAATGAGATTGGAAGCTCCTGGAAAACAATTTAAACACTCGTCCCCCATATTTGAAAGACCTGAAGGGAATGAAACTTTCTTCGAAGGAAGCTGGAGTTGAGTGAAACTTTCTTGACATTGAGATTAAAGAAGCTCCCAAGGAATAAGTAACCCCTCCCTTCTTCCTAACTTCTTTCATGACATCTTAAGCGGAACTTCTGCCTATGACTTTGAGACAGACATCTCAGAATGTAGTTCCACTTCCCTTCCACCTCCAGGTGGGATACAAAGAATTCTTCTTCATGGCCAGACAGTCAATGAGCATTCCTTGAGGCACTGCCAAGGGTGGTGCATCCTGCCTCGTTGACCAAAGGGTCTTGTAGATCTCACTGTGGTTTATTTACAGAGGCCTACCCCTCTACCACCACTATGGGTGCTGAGATGTTGACAGATGATGAGGGCAGATGGTAATAATCAGAGCTGAAAATGGTGTCACAAAGGAGGATTTCCAAGGCCTTTTGGGGGGTGGTAACATCTTTTGTAAAGTCCCGGTAGGTTGGCATGAGTGTAAAGGCAAGGGTGGTAGAGGACATGGTGATGAGTTAGAGCTATTAAAGCCCACTCAGCGCTCTAAAAATTGATAATGGAAGGCTTCTGCTATAAGCCCTCATTCACAGCCCTAACTCAGAGGCAGCCTGTCCCCATTAGACCTATATCTCTCAGAGGAAAAGCTGATGCCTTCTTAAGTGGCTGATGGTAAAAGGTGCCCCTTATTTTACTCCTGGAGGCACTAGGGTGCAAGCAGACCTAGTTAACCCACCTTGCCCTGATGTAATCACTAAGAGCACCTCCTCTCACTCTTACAAGTGTCCTGGTTTTGATAGTAAGTTATATGGTCACCCCAGTAAAAACTGAGACCTTGACAAGGACTTGATGCTATGTCCTCACATTGGGCCTTAAGAGAGAATTTGAAATTAGCTGTTACCTTTGAGAGCCTGGTTAATCTGAAGCTAGGAAGAATCACTCCATTATTAATGATAACTGAGGACTTTCTATGTTTTAACAAAATGAATTCTCTGTCAAGGTTTTATGAGGTGTCTGCTCTTTGCTGGGACATTGTTTGAAGCTTGCTTGTTGTGCAGGTTGTCTGGTATATGGCAGGGGGCGGGGGAGGGAAGGAGGCAGGCAGGAGCGGAGTGCTCCCCTTTCCAAGCCAAGTATCCAGAGAGGGCTCCTGTTCTAACTCACACAAAAGCACTGTGTGGCTAATGGTGGCCCCTCGTATGGTCCTTCACACAGAAAATCATACATTTTGTAGAGGAGTCACAATAAACATACCACAACCATCAGTAAACCATATAAGAAAATATACAATTAAGTGCTAAATTTTGAATGTCTGACACGATGACCAATCAATAAATGCTGAATGAGTGATATCAACTACACTAAGTATGTTATGGTTCCAGAGAAGGGGACATCAGCAAAAGTGAGAGTAGAATGGAATGTTTTAATGAACATTAAAGTTCATTGGATTGAGGAAGGGGATGATTTACAGGGTCAGGGCTGGGTGGGGAAAGGACCACTCCCTTGCAGAAGAATAAGTGGATGCAGTAGTTCTGTCTGCACAAAAGGCTAACATCTGAGAGGAATCAGACACAAGACTTCCACTATCTTCCTAAAAAATAAATACAGGGGTCCATTTCCCCTGTAGCACTATACACAATTTTCCCAATAGAAAAAATATCTCTTTGATTGCCCAGTGTAAGGGAAAGGAGTGGTGTGTAAATTTTAGACTCATCTTAGCTATTACTAGTATTTAAGTCATTGACCTTTTTAACCTGAGTATTTAGATGGGAGCACTGTTGTGGTTTGCCTCCCCACAAACAGCAAACCCTTTACCTATAGCTCTGAATATATTTAGAGCATTTGAATTCTTTGAGGTGATGGAAGAGGGTTGACAAAATTTCTCATGGCCATGAGGAACCAATACTGAGTGTAGATACGTGGAAATGACACTGGCCACAAACTCAGATGCCTCCAGAGGCTGGGCAGCTGCGTGTAGGAGTGAAGCTCACCAGGTATGAAAAAAAAAAAAAAAAAAAAAAAAAAAAACACCAGGAAACGCTGTAGGTTTCTGTCTCCTGGACAACGTGGTCCTCTTAACATGGCCAAACAAATCATCTGTGGACTGAATTAAGACGCTGCCTACCACTTTGCAACAACTCTGAGACCAAATAGCTGAGAATGCATGGAAGTTTCACTAGAATAGAAGCTCTATGAGACAGGGATCTTTGTTCTCTGATGTATCCCAAGCACCTAGAACAGTTGTTAGCACATGGTAGACACTCAATAAATGTTTGTTGAGTGAATGACTAGTCTCTGTCCAAGAGACATTTTGTATTTATTATTTGAAAAGAACTTGGTAAGCCACACTTTTAATTTTCAAATGAAAATCTCACCTCTCAGAAGGTGAGACTTTTGCCTTATTACCATCATGAACTAACATGAGTGACAGAATCCAACAATAAGCATTTCAAAAACTTAGCAGGGAACCATCTACATTGGAAAAATTAATCTCAACACTGACATGCATTCATTGACATCTGTAATAAGAAAAATATCAAGTATACTTATTCCTGAAAAACTGATCTGAAAACGTGCCTTTGTACTGACATAAGGAGACTTAGAAAATAATATCAAAAATTGGGAAATTTTCAGAAACTTCCCAGAATGGTTCTCTGGCATCAAGATGGAAGTCGTTGCGCACCTCAAGCCTCTCTTCTGTACAGCCTTCCCCACTGTGACAGCTGCATTTGGAGCTTGATTGTATACAAATGTTTAGACTGCTTCATTGAAGGGCTGGGGGGAGGCTTGGAGGCTTGGAGGAAAACAAGGAAATCCCCTCTGTGACTGGGGAGGCCACTTAGAGTCAGTGGGAAGTTAATTGACTTTTTGACTAGTTGGGGGCATTTGCTACAGCCTAAGGAGAAACTATTTTAACGGCACTGCAGTCTGTACCTGCATGCGTCGATTTGAACAATTTAGAGGAAAAATACTTCACTTTCATTCTCTTCTTTGATTCTCCATCTGCAGGAATGTCCTAACAGAGAAGCCTATGCCTCAAAATTTCAGAGACTTTAAGGGCTGAGGGAAGGGTGTCAGTAACAATATTACCCCATGTGGACAAGGGATAAACAGGGACACTCTCTCCTCTCTGTCTCTCTGTCCCTCTTTGACTCTGTCGCTCTGTCTTTCTCTCTTTCTCTTTAGCAACCACAGAAAAAGATGAGCCAACTGGGCCCACTAACATTTTCCTAGCCTTTAAAGAACAAGCTCTACAGCTCATACCTGATATTAGCATAGGATCATGGGGTACTCTCTTCTTTTACAAATTTGATAGGCCAAGGTATTGATAATTATCAGAGTTCATGAGTTTTATGCATCTCTGACTGGCTATATCAAGAGTATTATAGTTTTACTGAAAGTAACAAGTGGACAGAGACTTTCATGTGACTTAGAGAGAGATGTGTCTGTTAGTTAATACCACACAGAGGAAGACAATTGAACAGTTTTGCAGACTTAGTCCGGCATATCCCCCCAATGGTTAAAGAAAATGGCATCTCTGTAAGAAGGCTTGCAATACATGAAAAGAGCAGATGCAAAATTGGATAAAATCGTCCCCAGCGTCTTCTCAGTACTTGCCCAGCATGGTGCCTGCATGTGGGACCCCAAAAATTGTTTACTACAAGAACGAGGAAATTATTTGAGTGATGCAAAATACATTGGGAAAAATATACTAAATGGAAAGTGCCCATGTTGTACCAGTGTTTTTCTACCTCTTTTTACTTTTCTGTGCTCCATAAATTCTCTACACTAAGCACGTATGCCTTCATACCTCAAAAGAAAAAAAGTACAAAAATAAACAAGGTTTCCTAGTTTTCTAGTTCCTCGGATCCCCTCATCTGAAAGCTGAATGCTGTTTTCCTTTTGTTTGCAATTGCTTTCTTATTTCACTCCATGCAAGGCATTTTTTTCCAATAATGAAAATATAACTGTAAGAAAATAGTAAGATGCCCTTTTGCTTGGAAAATTTTTCAACTAAGCAAGTTAAGAAAGAACTTATTGGAAAATTACAACTGGGCTTAGTAACAACCTAATAGGAGCAAAGAAGTAAACCAGAAAAATCTGTCCACAGAATAGGAAAGAGCAATGACTTTTTAGCTTAGAGATGTTCCTCTGCCATGTGCTTCGCTGTCATTGTGGAACAAAATCTGAGAGGGCTGATGAAAATTTTGCAAGCTGGCTAATATTTGCTGTGCATTAATTTGTACTCTTTCATTCCTTCACTCATGCATGTCACCACGTGTGTATCAGTCACGGTACTACCGTATGAGGCTGGTTGAGGGTCAGGCCAAACTTGTGGCAAATAAGAGATTCCTGGAATTCTTCCAGTCTTAAAAGTCTTTGCAAACACCACTGATTCTTATTCAAATGGAAAGAATCTTAATCACAAAAACAGAGAACAGCTTCTGCAGGATCTGGGGATCAAGGCTGTATCTCAAGGTACTTGAGGGAGAGAATATTCTGCTAGTGATAATGTCTTTCATTTGTTTAACATAATCCATTTATATTTGCAGAACAATTTTCAAAGCCCTTTCACAACTTAAATCATTATACTCTCCTTAACTAATCTTTGAAGCAAGCATGGCAGACGCCATTGTCCCCTTTTAGAGATGGGTAAACTGAGGCCCCAAATGATGTAACAACTTACCTAGGTTTATACTGCTTCCTCACAGGCAAGGAAGGCAGACCTGACACTGCATTCAACTTCCTTTCAACATGCCACACGACCTTTATATGCCCTGTAGAAATTTAAAACCCCAAAAGAAAAAGCTGAATGCCCACACCCATGGCCCTGAGCTGCTTTAAAAGTCATTAACTTGGGTGAACAGTCCCCAGCAACAGATCCAAGTTGACATGCACACGGGCAAGTAATTTTCTGTTAGACATCATCATCATTAGCTTTCTACAATTAAAATTCTCGTCCCTTTAGTCCAGAAAAGCCGAAGGAGAAGCTGTGCAGGTAGTTCTGATCCAAATTTCGCAGATCCAGGACGTTTGGTTTTTCCATCTAAAGTTCAGCAGAGCATATGCGTAATGGGCTGTGGAGGGGCACTGAATCCCTGACCCGTTTGAGATGTGCCAACCACCCCAGTTTGTCGTGATCAGATGGTCTTCTGGTGGCCGCAGCTTTCAGGCAATTACCCGTGGCCACTCAGTGACAGTATTAGGAAAGTTAAGTCGGGATTGTCCCCAACTCCTAATTTACCTCTCAATAAAAACTGAAAGTTAAAAAACTGGCTTGGCTGCAGCCTCTAAGTGTTTTTGAAAGACACAGCTGGGGCAGGTGGGTGTGCAGAAAGCCATCTGAGCGAGAGAACTCGGATGAGCTGGAGATGCTGGGGGAGGACTTGGAGACAGCCTCGAGAGCTGTTTTTGCAGGGGGCAAAGGAACTAACCGTTCTGAGAGGGGGAAATGGACAATTTGTCTTCATCCAGAGAGTGCCTCTATTTATGGATGATCTGAACTAGAGCCCGGGGGTCTCTGCCCATTTCAAGGGTGTTTTTTCCATTTTCTTTGATAGTTGATCTTAGACCCTGAGTCTTCAAGACCAAAACTTAGGGCGATATTTTGTAACACCAGGAAATTCTCATTTCACACGTGGCTGTTGCGGATGCCTTAACTAAAGCAAAGAAGGTCAACTTTACCTTAATTTTTAAGCCTGTAGGTTGCTGATTTGTTTTAAAATTATTTGTAATCTAAAGACTTTATATAGGCTATAATGAAAAGAAAAAAATTTAAAAAGGAAGGTGGGGAGAGAAAGTCAGCCGTAGAACCCCACCCTAACTTTCACTTTTCCATCCTTACTTTATTTCAGGGAATTTTTAAAATGAAAATTTCCATTAAAGATATTGAATATTTCATGTTCTTGGCCCTCAGCTCTACAATAACAAGGAAGTGGCTGACTTGTGTATGGGGACTATTGTTTTAAACATGAGCAAACACCAGAAGGGTCCCAGAAAATTTCAGCTGGCAAATATTTAGCCTCTTTCCCACCCTACAGCATCGAACGTTCTCCTACCTCCTTGGCTCTGTTCCAAGAATTCTTGACATCGAAAATTAGCTCAGCTCCTTATAATTTAAGCAATACTTAATTTAAACAAATGGTTCAGTTACCATCTGGCAACGGCCTGGCAGAGAGTTAGAAAAACCCTCTAAAATGTTTAGTCTGTTTTACTCTACATTTTCCTAATATTTTGCTTTATGTGTCTCTTTCTAGTTAGCAGCTATTACTGGGTCTTATCTTTCTCTTTGCCCACTTTCACCTGTTTAGCCTGAACTTCCATACTTCTTCCTTCTCTCTCCAGCTTCCCCTTTCTTTTGAGCTACTTCTTCCTTCCCTTCCCTGTTGAGTAGTGCTGTGGTGTGCAGCACACACCCGTGGGCTTTAGGAAAGTTCTTACAGGAAGTGTTGCCCACCTGTTTGTGTCCATCCTGGATGACAAAATCATAATGGTTAGATGGGAATAGATTAAAAAATGATTATTTAGAATGAGAAATGAAACGACAAATTACAATTTTTAAAAACTGACAAATATCATAGACATTGCAAAAGCCAAAGACATACAGTATATATCATGTATATATTTTTCCATATATTGATAAATATATTACTATATCTCATATATAGTAATTGGTTCTGCCACTATATTTTCCTACATTTTGCCTGAACACTCTTTATATGTGATGATTCTTTTTTTTTTTTTACCGGGAGGTCCCGGGGATCGAACCCAGGTCCCTCCATATGGGAGACGGACGCCCAACCAGTTGAGCCACATCCGACCCCTGTGATGATTCTTATAACATCATTTTAAATAGAAATATAGTGTCTCCTCCAGCATGTTTGATTGAAATTTGTTTTTCACCATTGATAATGTTATTGACGTAAAGTTTTACAATGCATTATCCTTAATATCATGTAAAGTTTTAGGGTTCTTGTCAAATTTGGGAAAACCTCCATTAAATTTTTTTTCATATGTAAGTGTTAAGATTTTAGGGTAGTAACTAATTTAAATACTATAAATTGAAGACATTTATTAATCAGTTTATCACAGATGTCCTTGTTGCAGCATTCCATTATGAGATATTTTAGTTTTTAATTTCCAACAAGATAGAGCTGCCTTGACCTAGCATCATTGAGAACTGAATACTCCATCTATAATACTACATTCATGATTGGACAAGCTTTACTCAGGCCAGCTTCTGGTTTGTAGCTTTTGAACCTCACTTCTCCTCCCTGACATTCTCTGGTGTTCGCCAGGTGAAGCAGCACGGTGCACTTTTCATAAAAACCTGTCCCACACTGGGACAACGAGCATAACTTAGCATAACTCATTTCTACATGAAATAATCAGGAACCAAATAAATATATCCCATGAAACCCAAACCAAGTGTATCCACAATTCAACTTTCCCTTAGCTGATCCTAAAATGCTGTGGCCATTCTACTCCAATGCCACTAGATGCAAGAAGTCATTAGAAGGAAAGCTGAAGTGTAAAAGGACACTGGTTTTAGGGGAGCAGATGTAGCTCAAGTGCTTGAGCGCCTGCTTCCCATGTATAAGGTCCTGGGTTCGATCTCCAGTACCTCCCAAAACCAACATATGAAAAAACCAACTCTCATTGGGGAACAGATGTAGATCAGTGGTTGAGTGCCTGCTTCCCATGGACGAGGTGCTAGGTTCAATCCCTGGTACCTCCTTTAAAAAAAAAAAAAACAAAGACACTGGTTTTGAAAAGATTACAGTTAGAATATCTTAGTTTTTAAAATTTTACAAAAACACATGACCATGTGAACACATTCCTTGGTCATGTGTCCATTTGCATGGACAGTACCATGCAAATGAGTATCTCTGTACCTTAAGCTTTAATAGCTTCAGTATAAATCGGCTTCTACTACAGAAAAATTTAACAGTTTGCTTTTGAAGAATGTAATTAGAACTACATTTAGTTGCTTCTACATATTTGTGTAGATAAAAATTATAATATCTGTACAGTAGTTGTGCAGATATAGCTAGTGAGTAACATTTCAGGCCCATGGACTATGAGGATCACATGGGATGGGGGGTGTCAAAAGGGGCACTGGTTAAATCAAGGAACTGTGAGGCAGAGCTGAGCTGATGCGGGAGCACATGGGAATCAGCTTGGGTTCTGACCTCAGGCAATTCCAGCATTGCCTTGCACTTCTTAGGAATCCTTCTTCCAACACTGCCCGAGATATTGAGACAACCACCATCTGATCCTTGGTAAGCTCCCTCTTTTTGGACAAGACAAACCAACAAACCAAACCACAAGCACACTTCCTCTTTTATCCCACCCAAGAACCTCATCTGTTCTTTGCCAAATCCATCAACCCAGCTGATAGGGGAAGGAAAAGTTCTTTTGTTGTTGATATTTACTGAGTGGGAAGGCACTTTAACCTTGGCTCTGGGATCCATTTGTATTAGACATGCCCTTTTAACATTTGTTCTCATGTCAATCATATGTGTCTCTGCCCTAAGAAACCAGCAAAATCTCTTCCACAGCAGGTTGGGGGACACAGGCCCATCCAGGATGGATCCTCACTGGCCCATGACACAAACATACAGATGGGGGAAATCTGCACTCCTTAGCTCAGACAAGCCTGCTGTCTTCCTTCAGAAATTGAATCCTTTGTGTTTTGACCCTAGAGAGCAGAAGGTGAATCCTACTGACTGGAGAATAACTCTTGCCAGAGTTTGAAATGCAAGCAATTGGTCATGTTTCTTCACCCACACCCACCTCCCTCAGAGCCAAGCAGCTTCCTAGAGAACATCCTTCATTATCTTCCAGGCAACAGTAGTTTCTTTCTACTGTGCTGTTTAACCACTAAATCTTTCCTTTTTGATGAGAATAACTCTGCTGAGGTTAATTGCTGAACTTTATGAGACTTATATACTGTAGGACAAGCCATTGGTGGTATAACGGAAGAGATTTTGTATTTTTGGAAATTTCTACTAGAAGAATTTTGAGATCCCTCTGAATTTTGGTTTTGTGATTTTAAGGTTTAGAGATGTGTTTCCACTGTACCTCTGATTTGGAAATGTTGAAAATACATATTGAATTATATATAAATATATGTGAAGGTGGATGGTATACAAGGAAATGTTGGTGTTAATTTTTTTGCATTAAAAATACACGAAGAGGTGGATTGTGGAAAGATGGTGGGGTAGAAAGGTTCAGGAGTCAGTCCCTCCACCAAAACAATTATTGAACTGGCAGGGGCTGTCTGAATCAAATATTTTGGAACTCTGGTTCTAGTGGAACACTTGTAACATCCAGGGAAGAGATAAACTAAGAGGCCAGTAAATTGTCATAAATATTAGTGAATTGCACCTTCCATGTCACAGCTACAATTTGTCATCTCCCAACTGCGTGGCAGGCAGCGATGGAGACCGCAGCCTTGGTTCCTGGTACAGCTTGCTGGTGCCAGAGTGGGCTATAAGGACCTAATCCTCCAAAATCTAGGGGTGTGTGCTCTGATATTTGATCACTGCTTTTGATAAGCAAGGGCTGGTGCTGAGGGTGGCCATAGTTTCACCTCTCAGGCAAAAATGGCAGAAGAAACTTTAAGAGGCAGTACCGCATTTATTTTATTTTCCTTTTCTAGTTCCTCACTTGGAAGCAAAAATAGTTTTGAAAAGTCATAGATTGATGTCTCCAGCCCTCAACAAGACAAAAGAACCTAGCAGTTTCCAGAGTTATAACAACATGATATTCAGACTATCCAATTCTCAACAAAAAAATTACAAAACACACAAAGAAACAGGAAATATGGTCCACTTAAAGGAAAACAGAATTTGCCAGAAATCATCCCTGAGGAAGCTCATACATTGGAACTATTAGTCAAGGCCTTTAAATAAATGGTCAAATATGTTCAATAAACTAAAGAAATTCATATACAACAAACTAAAAGAAATTAGGAAAACATTGACTAAACAAAAATAAAGACATAGATTTTATATAAAGAAGCTAAACAAAAAGTTTGGACCTGCAAAGTAAAGCAATTGGAATAAAAAACTCACTAGAGAGATTCAGCAGCAGATTTGAATAGACAGAAAAAATAATCAGCGAACTTGAAGACAAGAAAATGGTACACATTCAAGCATACCAACATAGGCATCAGCATCACTGGAGTCCCAGGACAAAAGAGAGACAAAGAAGCAGAAAATGTATTTGAAGAAATAATGGCTGGAAACTCCCCAAATCTGATGAAAGACATGAATATACACATGCAAGAAGTTCAATGAGGATAGACCCTAAGATATCAACATCAAGACATAACATATATAACATAGTGAAAATTGTCAAAATCCAAAGACAAAGAGAGAATTTTGAAAGCAAAGAAAAAAAGTGACTTGTCACATATAAGGGATACCTAATAAGATTAACAACATATTTCCCATCAGAAACCAGGGAGGCCAGAAGACAGTGGCATGCCACATTTAAAGTCTTTAGAGGAAGAAAACTGTCAATCAAGAATTCTCTATCTTGCAAATTGTTTCTTCAAAAATGAAAGCGAAATTAAGACATTTACAGATACACAGAAGCTGAAAGAGTTTTAGCAGAAAACTGCCATACAAGGAATGCTAAGTGGAGTCTTTCAGGCTGAAATAAAAGAATGCTAGACAATAACTCAAAGCCATTAGAAGACATAAAGAGCACTGGTAAAGGTACTACATAGGTAAATAAAATCCCTGTTTTATTGTACTTTTGATTTGTAACAGCTTTATCCTCTCATATGACTTAACAAGCAAATGTATAAAACAATAATTAAAATTCTATGTTAATGGACATACACTGTATAAAGATGTTATCTGAGATTAACAATATAAAGGGAGAATAGAGATAAACATGAGTAGAGTTTTTATTATACCAACACTAGGTTGGTACTAGCTGAAATAGGTTGTTATTAGTTTTGATGTTAATTGTAATTACAAAGATAAGCATTAAGAAAATAACTAAAAATAAAGAGAAAGAAGGGACTCAAGATGGTAAATTACAAAAAAGCAACTAAATATAAAAGAGAGGAAGTAATGGAGTAATTGAGGAACAAAAAAACATACACGACAAACAGAAAACGAACAGCTAAATATCAGAAGTAAATCATTCCTTCTCAGTTATTACCTTAAATGCCAATGGTTTAACCTCCCCTATTAAAAGGTGGGTACTGGCAAATTAGATTAAAACATGCAATCCATCTATATTTAGTCTACAAGAGACTCACTTCAGGTACAAAGACACAAAGTTTGAAAGTAAAATAGTGGAAAAAGATATCCAATGCAAACCATAACCAAAGAGGACAGAATGGCTATATTATTAAATTATTATCAGACAGAATAGACTTTAAGTAAAAAAAGATTATAAGAGACAAAGATGGATATTTTATATTTATAAAATTTGGTCCAGCCATAAGCTATAATTATTACAAACATATATGGACATATATGCACCTAACGATAGAGCCCCAAAATATATGAAGCAAAAATTTACAAAACTGAAGGAAAAAAAAAAGAGTCCTACAATAATAGCTAGAGACTTTAATCCATCACATTCATTAATTGATAAACCATTTAAACAGAAGATCAGTAAGGAAATAGAAGACTTGAACAACAGTACTAACCAGTTAGACCTAACGGACACTCTACCCAACAGAACATACTTTCTTCTCAAGGGTCATTTTCTAAGATGGACCATAAGTTATGCCACAAACCAAATCTTAATAAATTTAAAAATATTGAAATCATACAAAGTATCCTCTCAGACCATGATGGAATGAAGCTAGAAATCAATAACAGAAGGAAAACTGGAAAAGTTACAACTATGTGGCAATTAAACACAGTATTAAAAAAACAACCAAGGGGTCAAAGAAGAATCACAAGGTAAATTAGAAAATACTTAGAGATTAATTTTAAAAAAATACAACATATCAAAACTTATGAGATGCAGTAAAGCCAGTACTCAGTGGGAAATTTCTAGCTGTAATAGCCTACATTAAAAGAGAAGGAAGATCACAAATCAATAACCTAACTTCATACCTAAAGGCACTAGAAAAAGAAGAACAAACTAAACCCAAAGATAATAGAAGGAAAGAAATAGTAAAGATTAGAGCAAAGATAAATGAAATAGAAAATAGAAAAAACAATAGAAAGAATCAATAAAACTAAAAGTTGGTTATTTTTGACAAATTCTTAGCCAGATGATAAAGAAAAAGAGAAGGTGACACAAATACTAAAATCAGGAACAAAAGTGGGGACATTACTGATGACTTTACAGAAATAAAAGAGGATTATAAGAGAATATTATGAACAATTACATGTCAACAAATTAGAATATCTAGATGAAATGGACAAATTCCTAGAAACATACAAATTACCTAATCTGACACAAGAAGAAATAGAAAATCTCAACAGAGCTATAACTAGTAAAGAGATTGAATCAGTAATCTAAAACATCCCAAAAAAGAAAAATCCAGGACTGGATATCATCACTGCTGAATCGTATCAAACATTTAAAGAAGAATTAACACCAATCTTTCTCAAATTCTTTCAAAAGTGAGAAGAGGAAGGAATACTTCATAACTTATTCTATGAAGCCAGCATTTTCCAGATTCCAAAACCAGATAAAGAAAATTACAGACCAATATCCCTTATGAATAAAGATGGAAAATTTCTCAAAAAAATATTGGGAAACTGAATCCAACAATATTATTGTATACCATGACCAAGTGAGATTTATTCCAGGGATATAAGGATGGTTGAACATAAGAAAAATCAATATAATACAGCACATTAATAGAATGAAGAAAAAAAGACACATGTTCATCTTGATTGATGGAGAAAAGGCATTTGACAAAAACCAACATCCTTTCATGATAAAACATTCAGAAAACAAGATGAGAAAATAGATGAGAACTTTTTCAATATGTCAAAGGGCATTTATGAAAAACCCACAGCAAATATATTCAGTAGTGAAAGATTTGAAGTTCTCCCCCTAAGATCAGGATCAAGACAAAGATATCTGTTGTCACTCCTGTTATTCAACATTGTACTGGAAGTTCTAGCCAGAACAATCAGGCAAGCAAAAGAAATAAAAGGCACCTAAAGTGGAAAGGAAGAAGTAAAACTGTCCCTATTCACAGAAGACATGATCCTATTTATAGAAAATTCCAAAGAATCCACAAGAAAGCTACTTGAACTAATAAATTCAGCAAAGTTGCAGGATACAAGATAAACACTGAAAAGTCAGGTTTCTATACACCAAGTAATGAATAATCTGAAAAGGAAATCAAGAAAAGAATTTCATTCATAATAGAATCTAAAAGGTTAAAATACACAAGTATAAATTTAGCCCTGAGGAGGTGAAGGACTTGTACATGGAAAACTATAAAACACTTTTGAAAGAAATTAAAGACCTAAATAAACAGCAAGACATCCAGTGTTCATGGATTAGAAGACTTAATATTGTTACAGTGTCAAACTGTGTACAGCAATCTATAAATTCAATGCAATCTCTATAAAAATTCCAGCAGCTTTTTCTGCAGAAATGGAAAAGCTGATCCTCAAATTCATACAGAATTGTATGAGGCCCTGAATAGCAATTGATTGTGAAAAACAACAAAGTTGGAGGACTCACACTTCCTGATTTTAAAACTTACTACAAAGCTCCTGTAATTGAAGCAGTGTGGTATAGGCATAAAATAGACATATAGAGCAATGGAATATCACAGTAAGTCCAGAAATAAACCCACACATCTATGGCCATTGATTTTTTACAAGAGCTCCAAATGCATTCAATGGGGAAAGAATAGTTTTTTCAACAGATGGTGTTGGGACAACTAGATATCCACAAGCAAACGAATGAATATAGACCCCAACCTCTCACCATATGAAAAATTAACTCAAAGTAGATCAATGAAATAGATATAAGAGTTAATAGCATGAAACTCTTGTAAGAAAATATAGGGAAATATCTCCAGGATCTTTAGCAGGCAATGGAATTTTAGATTTTACATAAAAAAGACAATAAAAGGAAAAAAATAGATAAAATGGACTCCATCAAAATGAAAAACTTTTGTGCATTACAGAACATCATTAAGAAAATGATGCACACCAATGTTCAGAGCAGTATTATTCACTATTGCCAAAAGTTGGAATCAAGCCAGGTGCCCATCAACAGATGAATGAACAAAATGTGGTACATACATACAATGGAATATTACTCAGCTGTAAGAAGGAATAAAGTGCTAACACACGGGATAACATGGATGAATCTTGAGGACTCTATGTTGAGTGAAGCAAGCCAGGCATTGAGGGATGAACAGTACATGACCTCACTGATATGAATTAAGCAAATTGAGCAGACTCAGAGAGCTATTGCCTAGAAGATAGGTTTACAAGAAATAGAAAGGGAGAAGAAGGTTGTGAGCCAACACCAATACGGACATAATCTATGGTAAGGTGAAAGTGTGTAGTTGCTCATGGAAGAGATATGACAGGAGGGAAGTGATATTATTGGGTTGGGTAGTGCAGGTTTGACGGGTGGGTAGATGGGGAAGTGTGGGTGGGAAGGTCCAGGGTACTGGGGGAAGGGTTAGGAGAGGGACCAGGTGAACACTGGGGATTTGTGGGTATGTGGTAGAAAGTACAAAGTTGGGAATGCTCTTATGGAAATATGACAAGGAAGAGTTACTGGTTTAGGGTGTTGGATGGAGGGGCATTCGGGACAGGGCGCACCTGGAGCAGGAGTGTATGAGTGTATGAGTGATCATTCTGTCATAATGTGTTGTATCAGTGGGTAGAGACCCACATAATGAGTGGGAAGGAGTTGGACTCCCATCCTCAGGAGGACTGATTTATTCACAAATAGACAGGCGGGAATTGGACTCCCATCCTCAGGAGGACCGATTTGTTCACAAATAGACAGGTGGGAGACTCTCAAGAGCATGGGCGGTTCCTAATAGAGGAGGACAAACCAGTGTGTCACGACCTCAGTCTTGTTACATGTAACTATGAATCTTGTCATCCAAGAAGTGAAGCCAGGAGGTCACCGTGAGCCCCGAGAGGAAGGGGAGGGAGGAATAGAATAGATCAAACAGGGGTTTTTTAGTGGGAAGTGGAAGTGTTCTACATGATCTTACAATGATGACACAGGACATGGTAAATATCATCAAAATTTATAAAAGTGTACAGTCTAAAATGTAAACCATAATGTAAACCATTGACCGTGTTTAGTAGCTATATTTCACTATTTGTATATCAGTTATAACAAAGGTACCATCCACATATAAAAAGGTATTAATATGGGGGGGGAGGAAAGGGGGAAGATATTTGGTATATGAGAGTCTCCTGTATTCTGTGTGTGACTTTGCTGTGACCTAAAACTTCTTTGAAAACAAAATGAAAAAATAATGAGACACTGGGGAATGAGTGGGGGAAGGTGCCATGGTACAGACAGGACACCAGATATTGCAGTGATGAAAGGCAAAATGTCAAAAAAAATTTTTTTTTTATTTTTCATTTTTTAAAATATCACAATATTTTAATTTTATTGTATTTTTAGTTTTTAAAAATTGCTATGTATTTTATTTCTTATATTTAAACTTATCATTATTGTTTCATTTTCCTATTAATTGTTTTTGGCTATTGTAATGGCTTCTTGTTTGAAGAAGCTTTGGATCACAGAAGGGTTACAACAGGGGTGGGGGTGGATCGTTGGTGTGGGGTGTCAGGGATGGGGGATGCATGGGAGGAAGTTCACCTGAGCATACATATAAGGTATATAAAAATGTTCACATGTTCATGGGGCATTGTCACAGTGGGTGGAGACTCACACAATAACTGAGAGAGTACTGAATTCCCATCCTGGAGAGCTCTGCCACATTTTCCAAGGGAGCAGCAACAGTCCCCCAAATGCAGGGGCAGTGACTAGCGAAGGAGGATGAACCACTGATGGGCTCTTGATATTGATGACTAGGTTTATGCGACTTTGCTCTTGAAATTGAAGCTTAGCCTATTGTTATGGGGTACCTAAGGGTTGCCTCCTGAGAGCCTCCTTGTTGCTCAAATGCGACCTCTCTCTAAGCCAAACTCAGCATATGAATGCATTACCTTTTCCCAACTCTGGGACATGACTGCAGGTATGAGCCTCCCTGGCACTGAGGGATTGCTACCAAGCACCAACTAGCAATGCAACTGGAAAAAGATCTTGAATAAAAGAGGGAAAAGGTAAAGACAAATGAGTTTATATGGCTAAGAGACTTCAAAGTGAGTCGGGAGGTCATCCCAGAGGTAACACTTATGCACATCTCAACAGAATCTCATAGACTTCCAAGGTAGATACTACCCCAAATAGGCTCTGGAGACACCCAGGTCCTATGGTCAGGGCGGATAGCTCCAGAGTTTAGTACCTTGCCAGTGGGCCCTGCTTTGGAGTTTGTGCTCCGAAGAATGACAGAGTTGGACTCAATTATGTCTTCCCTGCACATGGCTCATCTGTACCTTCTATTTAAACCTATACTTGGTGCTGGAGTTTGTAGGTGTACATCCAGAGACTCGAGTCTTTGGGCTGTCCACGTGCCAGCTGGGCCCGGAACCTCGGCGGAGTTGCAACACCTACTCTATAGCTTACTGGACTCACCAGGACAACTGGCAGGGAGATGATGATGGACAACAGCCATCTCAGGGAACAGAGAGAGTCTGCAGCTGCAGGCAGGATAGTCCCATCTATCTTCCCCATGGGATATAAGCCCCCTCTCAATTGGAGGTAGAGTGGACATCAACATCCCAGAATCCTCAGGATTGGTGAAGAGCTATAGACTAGAGTGGACTTACTAGTATTCTACTATGAAATACTGTGATTCTAGCAATGGAAGAAATTACAACATTGATGTGGAGCAAGTGGCCACTGGAGGCTCTGGTGGCAGGCAGAAGGAAAAACAGTTGTAATACGGGGGCTTTTTCAGGACTTGGGAATCATTCTGAGTGACGTTGCAATGACAAATATAGGCCATTTTATATCATCACATAACATGCAGAACTGTGTGGGAGAGAGTGTAGACTACAATGTGAACTATGGTCCATGCTTAATGGCAAAGCCCCAGGATACGTTTATCAATTGCAATGAATGTACCACACTAATGAAGGATGTTTATGTGGGAGGGTGTGGGAGGTATGGGGAGTGGGGCATATGGGAATCCTTACATTTTTTTGTGTAACATTATGTAATCTAAGTGTCTTTTTAAAAATAAAAAAAAAATTTGAAAAGAAAATGAAAATACAATTTACTGAATGGGAGAAAATATTTGGAAACCACATATCTGATGTGTTTAATATTCAGAATGTATAAAGAATACCTAAAGCTCAACAACAAAAAGACAATTTAAAAATGGGCCAAAGATTTGAATAGCTATTTCTCCAAAGAAGACACACAAATGGTGACTAAGTATATGAAAAGATGCTCAACATCATTAGTCATTAGAGAAATGCAAATTAAAACTACAATGAGATACCACTTCATGCTCACTAGAATGTCTATTAAAAGAAAACAAAAACAGAAAATACAAGTGTTAGAGAGAATGTGGAAAAATAGGAACCTTAGTACATTGTTGGTGGGAATGTAAAATGGTATAGCTGCTGTAGAAATTCTGGAAGTTCCTCAGAAAATTAAACATAGAATTTCCATCTGACTTGGCACTTCCACTCCTAGGTATATACACAAAAGAAATTGAAAGCAGGGACTCAGACAGATATTTGTACACCAATATTCATCGCAACATTATTCACAATTGCCAAAAGATGGAAGCAACCCAAATGTCCATTAACAGATGAATGGATAGACAAAATGTGATATATACATACAATGGAATATCATTCCGCCATAAAAAGGAATGAAGTACTATCACATGGATGAACCTTGCAGCCATCATGTTGAGAGAAATAAGACAGACACAAAAGGAAAAATATTGTATGATTTCTCATATAAAATACTTAGAATAAGCAAATTCATAGAGACAGAAAGCAGAATAGTGGTTATGGGATTAGGGGGAAAGCAGAATGAGGAGTCATTGCTTAATGGGTATGAGATTTGGTTTGGAATAATGAAAATATTCTGGAATAAATAGGGATGAAAGTTATACATTATTGTCAATGTACTTAATGTCAAAGTATTGTTCATTTAAAAATGGTTAAAATGATTTCCATGTATATTTTACCACAATTAAAAAATTAGAAATAAAAGAATAAATTAAAATGCATGAATAAGTTCTAGCTCTAAATCTAATCCAAACACAGTATCTTCAAATCTACCACTTCTGAAGATGTACCTCAACATAAATGAATTGGGTGAAGAAACAGCTTGTATATGTAAAATACTAATATTTTAAGGAGTGATATATCATGCTATTTTAATGCCTTCAAGAGAATGATAAGAATTCTTTGACAAAAAAAGTGTTTCACTGTATGTAAGTAGAGCAGTTTTATTACATCTTGTGCCTTCACAAATAATGAGTTTGGTTGTCACTGGGTATTTTAAATTGCATTATAAAATAATTTGAATTCCAAATAATAAGAGGTAAAATAAGTATCCAGAAACAAAACCTAAAATAGGCAGTGATCTATCATACGATTGTAACTCTTCCATAACCATTTAATTCTACAAAAAGGGAAAGAAATCACCACAACAAAAATACATCCTAAAACCTTTGAGATGATGCAATACTTAGGATTTGAAAGTTTTGTTGAGGTATCATATTGACACATCATCATTACTGCCTTTTAATTGTTACAATCTTTTTCCTATGGATACTGGAATTTTAAGATATAGAATGCTTTACACTGTTTTCTCTAAGATCATTTTAAATCTGTCATAAAGGTAAGATTAACATGTAGACATGAAATATAACATTGCTGAGCTTATATCCATAGCTATTTTCCACTCCCCCAATTTCCTTAATGAAACAATATCCAAGAATCAAGAAACAGAGTCTTTCATTTATTCAGTCACAAATATTTATGAATGCCAGCGTTGAATATTTAACAGTGTACAGGGCAAAGTAATGGCCTTTATGTCCTCATAGCCTGGCTATTTTAGTAAGTGAGACAAGAATCGAGCTAAAAATGAAGTTTTGGCTGAGGTTCCTAGACAATAGAAAACATGTGCCAAGTGGGAGAGAATTGCAGAAAGAGCAGGGAGGAGAAAACAAACTGATTTTGCAACTCTAAAACCACTAACAGTACTGATCCTGTCTTTGTTTAAAAGTTTGCTGTTTTGTTCATGAGATGTTTTTTTTGCATGAATTTTGCTTTTTAAAAATATTACACTAAAATATTTATCCCGATTACTGAGTGTTTTGGCACCTCACTCAGGTCACTCTTATCCCGACCCTACCTCACAAACATTTAGGGTATAAAGTAGCCCAGAAGTAGAGAGTAGGGAAATTTCTTGAGAGCTGTGAGTGTGTTGTGAACCTCTTTTGCCAAACACCTTCCCCCAAATAGGGAAAGCCCAGGTACCTGAAGGCATCTCAGTTAGACCACTAGAGAGCCCATTCGGGTTGTCCTGTGGCTAGAAGACATAGTTACCGGTGGAATGGGGGGGCGGGGGGGCAGGGGGGGCGGCACAGCTGGGGAATCCAAAGGCTGCGTGACTGGCAATTGCACTGTGGCTGCTGTCTTGAGGTAGACCTGCAATCCCAGTCCATCTGACAGACCTCCATCTGTCAACCAGATGGAGGAGGCACAGGAGAGGGGTACTGCAGGCTCATCTTGGGTGCTGTCCAGGAGGGTAGCCAGGACTGGGTGGGGTGACCCCAGCTGGAGCTATTGCTACATTCCTAGGGGCCAAGGGAGGCAAGGAACTCATATTCCTCCACGGTGACCCCCCAAGAGAGTGCACTTGCCCCTGTAAAGGGAAGTGTAGTGGAGAGATTTCCCAGGGGTGGGCAGGTTCAAGGAATGTACAAAAACTCCCTTGGGAAAAAGAGCTTGCGTTACAGAGTTGCCAAATCCGGAGCCCTAATATTGTGCCTCCATCTCAGTGCCAGAACTTTGCTGCCCCCTCACCTCTGCTGCCATCCTTGGAGTCTCTCCTGGAGGGGTCAGGAACCTGGCAAAGCAAGGAGGGGGAGTAGGAGGAGACAGGCTCCAGGGAGGGCAGGAGATGAGAAGCAACCAGGCCCTTTCTGTGAAAGGGAATCTCTCCCACCACCAAGGCTCAAGCTGATGTCAAGCTGAAGAATGAAATTTTGATGATTCCTTGACTTGGCCTATTACAGCATTGACATTCTTTTGTGATTTGAAGGGATTGTTTTAGGATTTTTTTATTGCCTTAGAGTGACCAAAAAATCATATCAGAGTTTTCACCTAAAGGCAAAGGAACTAGCTTCAGAGAGGGAGAGTTAACTGGCAGTGGGTGGTGAAATATTTTCAGATACTAGTAAGTCTTATGACTACAACAACCACCATGATGACTACTACTAATAATAAAAAGTAGAGTGAGATGACAGATATTGATAGGGGGATGCTTTTTTTGGGTAAGTAATGTCAGAGAAGATTCTGGGACAGTGATGGATGGACACTAAATGAATCCCTACCAAGATTTGGGGGTGAGGGTTGCAGATAGGGGGAACATCACTGGGAAAGAGCCTAAGCTGGGAATGAGAGAGGGAAGAGCTTAGTGGGCAGCCAGGAGTGGTAGAAGAGGAATAGGGAGATGTAGCATGGGCCAGAGCCAGTAGGGCCTTGATGGCCCCAGGGTTTGGGGTTTTATTCTAAGCCATTAGAAAGTTGGATGACACGATCTGATTGATATTTTACAAGACCCACTCTGGCTGCTGGGCTGAGAATAGACTGCAGGGGGCAGTGGAGGCCAGCAGACCAGTTAGGAGGCGTTATAATAATGCAAGTGAGAGCTGAGGTGGCTTGGTCTAGGGTGGTTGCTGTAAAACTGCTTTGGGTATCACTACAAAGAACTGAGAACTCACCGACATTCTGCCATGTTCAATGGCTGGCCAAATTTGGGCTAGAAACCCCTGCAGAGTTTGCAGTGGCCTCCAAGTTAAATCTCCAATACATATCTCTGTATCTGCTACCTCCGGTGTCTCATCAGAAGTCTGAGGAACTAGCACATCATCATCTCACGCGACCGAATGACAGACCAGGGGCCCAGCTTCCTTTCAGCATTTGCACACGCTGCGCAGAGGGCGAGGAAGCTGTGGAGCCAGTCAGACCCGGGGTCGAGTCCAAATTCTGCCACGTATGAGCAGAGTGACTCTGGACAAGTTTCTTTACCTCAGAAAGTCTCAGTTTCCCTGTGTGGAAATTAATAGTCTAAGGGCATCAAGTTTTGGGGGGAACAAATGAGACAACATATAGGCTTAACAGAGTAAGCAAGCGCTTGGTAGGGATGGGATTCAAAATGCAGGCATATCAGTGGTGAAAAGGCCACTTTCTGCCCTCCAGAGGTAAAAATTACCTGGCAAAATGATTACCTTTTGAAACAGTACAGATTCCTGGTAAATTCTCAGAAATTTAAGTTACTCTGACTGATTCTCCTATTCAGTGTTTCTTGAAGTACAGACTGAACCAATTGTGACACCAGAGGCATACGCTAAAAATGCAGATTCCTAGGCTCCACTCGGTTAGTTTCTAATCAGAAACTCTAGGCGTGGCACGGGGATCTACATTTAAAGCGCCTCACATGGTCGTGCTGCCTTTCGAAAACCTTCCCCTTGCGGGCTCTAGATAGCTCAGGGAAGAGAAAGGACCCTCCACCCCCTACCCGCCCCAGGACAGGAAAATAGGCGGCGGGTCTATTAGGACCCAGTGGACGTGGAGGAGTTTGGTCAAGTTCTTATCTCCGCTTTGCATAGCGGCCTCTCAGCTTCCTCCCGGGAAGCTGGAAGAATAATTTTTTTGTAGTTGTTTTGGGGAACAGCATGTCACTCCATTTGGGGGCTGCAACTATTCACGACTGGGTTTACTGGCCCCACCCGGTCCGTCCTCCCACGCCCAGTGCTCTGGCGTGTGGCAGGCTCTCACTTACCCGACTACAGTGACACCTGCCGAGGCGGCGCGGTATGGGCGAAGCGCCGCGACCATCCTCTTGGCGGCGCGCACCCGCGCCCGCACCCGCGCGCGGCGTGGAGATGGCGCGGGGGGCCAGGCAGGCAGGCCCCTCACCTGGCTAATGACCGCCAGGGGCTGCTGCCCAAGAGGGCACCACAGAAATTGTGGAGTTGTGCCCTGCTGGCTCCGGCCTTGCCTGCGCGATCTTGCGGGCAGCTGGACTTCTTTAAGGGAATCAAAGAACCAGCGCCCTCCAGTGCTCCCCGGGAGATTCGAATTTCCTCAGAGTTCACAGAGCCCGGCTGAAAGACA
Source organism: Tolypeutes matacus (assembly GCA_026826555.1). NCBI lineage: Eukaryota > Metazoa > Chordata > Mammalia > Cingulata > Chlamyphoridae > Tolypeutes > Tolypeutes matacus. Next base: position 9,493,140 of record JAKSZT010053769.1, read on the forward strand.
AGGATGCTACCCTATAAAGCGGAAAAGCACTTCAATCCGATTGACCCAAGCAGGCATGGGGGCCGCGGGTCCTGCTACCACTCTCGTCCCATTAGTCTGTGTCTCTGAGGCCCCTTCGGTCCACCCCAGCCTTCTCCCCAATTTTTTTTTTTAATTTTTATTTTAGGAGAGCCCAAAAACTAGGGAGAGTAGGGAATTTTCTGGGAAATTTATCGGGTGGGGGTGGGGGTGGGGGT
>JAKSZT010053769.1:9493385-9703404 GCA_026826555.1 Tolypeutes matacus
TCTCCTTACCCTGACAGACCCCTTACCCCCTGGAGAAAACTGCCTGGTGGCACAGGACTTGATTTTGAGATCTCCCTCACTTACTGTTCCTCTGCACATTTGGGGGATTCTGAGATAGAAATAACTTATTACCCTCACATTATACATCTCCACCTGCTCCCTCAATTGGCAGCTCTTTGAGAGAAGGGAACTGTGTTTTATTCCCTGTTGTACCCCAGGGTCTGTCACAAGGTAGCTGCTCAATACATATTTGTTGAAGAGTAATTATAAAACACACGGATTCAATGCTTACTATATGCCAGGCCCTGTCCCTAGTTAGCTCTTTACCTACAGTGACTCATTCTTCACAAGCCTGAAGGTAAGGAGCCACTGTGAGGAGCATTTTCAGATGAGGCAGGCCAGGCACACAATAGTTACTTTGCTGGGGGCCACACTCCCAGAACATGCTGAAGCGGGGGTCAGAAGCATCCTCACAGGTAACAACTGCACCACACTGCCTCTTGTGAATGAATGAATGAATGTGTTTTAGTTTAAGTGACTTCTCAGGCTTCTGGGCTGGAAACAGTCTTAGAAACAAGGAGGACCCTCTCTGATAGGATGATGGGAAAGAACTGGGGCTCCTGCTAATACCTTCTCACCATGACTTTGGGCAGGGGCAGTGGCTCTCAATCCTTCACTAATGAACTCAGAACCTCTAAGGGTGACTCCCGGGCAGCAGTACTTTTAAAGTTTCTCCAGGTGTTTCCAATGTGCAGTCAAGGCCACAGGTCTGTAGGGAGCAGGAACCACATTCTTTCTCAATGTATGGTCAGTGGTCATAGGACGCAGATCACCTGCTTTGTGTGCTTACGACATAGATTTCTGAGTCCCACCCAGATTCAGTAAATCAAGAGCTCACAAGAATCTGCCTCAAAGAACCAATGGAACAAAATGAAAGTTCCCGGGTGATATTTGTGCACAGTGAAGTTTAAGACCCACTAGAGCAGTGGTTCTCAAGGTGTGGTAACTGGATGAGCAGAAGCAGCACTTAGAAACTTGTTAGAAATGCAAATACTCAGCCCCAGAAACTCTGGGGTTGGGGCCCAGCAATTAACAAGCCCCACAGGTGATCCTGGTGTTCACCAAAGTTTGGGAATCACAGCTCTGGGCAATGGGCCTGCAGAATCGGAATCACACATCCCTGGGTTTAAATCCTAGCTTGGTCACTCACTAGCCCTCTCCATGCTCTGATTTCTTCATTTGTTAAATGGTGGGAGCATTTGGGAAGCATGACATGAGATATTTGTAAAATCAGGTAACACAATGCCTGTTACTAGTGATATCTCAACAAATAATAGACTTTGTTAATATTTAAAATGAAGAAAAAAAATATGATTCTGTACACAGCCTCCAAGTATAGGGATTAAACCTCAGAAGGAGGAAAAGGAACAAAGCAAGGCATTCCACCTGGTGGACAGAGACTGGAGTGGGCTGTGGAGGTGGCTGCAGTGGTGGCATGGGCTGGGCCAGCTTGGCCCTGGCTGGAGGCTAAGAAACAGTGGACAGATGGCCATCATTTCTGGTCATGCTTATCTGGACAAGAACCAAATGATGGATCCAGAGGCAATGGCCTGTTCAGCCCTGATGTAGCTCACCTCATCTCTAAAGCTCTCTGCGGAGACCTCAGTTGCCTTCCACAAATTGTCCTAGCCTTTCCTGGTCAGAAGTGTCCCTTTCGCTGGGACCAGAGTCCATTACCAATCCCCTGAGCTACTCAGACCCTCTAAAATTGCCTTTGTGTATGTGTGTGTAAGGCTCATTAAATCACCTGAAATGGAAATAAATGAAGCAGAACAGAAAGTTACCTTTCCCCTACCCTTACAGCATAGCTATCTGACTGCTAGTTAGAAAGAGCCACCTTGGAATATGAACCCAACCTTTGAAAGCAAGTGATTGTTTCAACTGTAATTGTCCACCAGAGAGAGAGAAGGAGCTGGATTGTACCACAGCTTCTTTCTGTGCATGTCACCTGGGCCATCAGGGATCTACTTCTTTCTTCCCAACTCTGTCATTGTATGGTTTGTGCTTAACCCAGTGCCTAGCACAGAGGGGCTTTGAAGTCCTGTTTTGTAGGGTCTGACTTAAGGCGGCTGGCAGGCCAGGTTTATCAGGGGAGGGGGATATTAAGCCATCTCAGAGGCTCCTTTCCATTCTGAAGACTGCACCACTTACTATCAATTCACTGAGGAGGGAGAGGTCATTAGAGGGTTTTTCAGTGGCAGCTGCTCAGTGCCAAATAGAATATTCCAGGCAGGCTAGGCTGATGTCTATTGCAGCCCCAGGACCTGAGCAATTTCATGACAAGTTGGGGGAGTTAATTGGGTTCTAATAAGACCCCAGTATTACTTACTGTGAGCCTCAGGACAGCTGTGAGCTAACCTTAGGGGTTACAGTGTGAGACCTTCTGCTCCGCTGGAGGCTAACACTCGAACCAGCTGCAGGATTGAAATGAAAAGTTTCTACCAGTACTCCACCCAGTCCTTAACTATCCTTCTTTCTCCCCAGGCAGTAAGGGGAATAATGGGGACGCCAGCCTTGGAGAGCAGACTCTGCTGTGTGGCCTTGCACAATTATGCAACCTCTCTGAATTTTGAGGTTTGGGTTTTTCTTTTTTAAAATGCATTAAATAAAACTTCCTAGGCTTTCCTCCCGAGGTTGTGACATTTAAGGAGGTTATGCATGTGAAAGTGGTTTGTAACAATATAGAGTGATACATACAGAAGTAGAGTAAGGTAGGGAAATTGATTTTATCATGGTAAACATATCCCTCTTGTAGGTCAGGGTCCACTAGCCTTGGCTTTGTACAACTTTCTAAAGAATACAGATGAAAATACAAATAAGGGTAAAGTGAAGTGAACTAACAATCAATGGACAGAATTGAATAAGGGTAAAGTGAAGTGAACTAACAGTCAATGGACAGAGATTAGTCATACCTTATCTCATTTAATCCATTCAAAAATCAAATGAGAGAACCTGGAAATTCCACTCCTAGGTATATACCCCAAAGAATTGAAAACAGGAACTCAAACAGATACTTGTATGCCAATGTTCATAGCAGCATTATTCACAATAGCCCAAAGATAGAAATAACCCAAGTGTCCAACGAATATACGACATGTGGTATTTCCATATTGGTACTTTGAGACTGTATGTACCCTAGAAAATCATGTTCTTAAATCTGGTCCATTCCTGTAGGTGTGAACCTATTGTAGGTGGGAACTTTTGATTAGGTCACTTCAATTGAGGGCCCTTTGATTAGGTTTCCTTCAGTAAGGTGTTACCCAGGGTGGGTCTTAATCCTCTTACTTTAGTCCTTTATAAACAGGATGAATATGGAGAGAGACTGAGCAAACCCACAGAATCTGAGAGAGAAAGTCTTGGAAGCCAGAAACTGAAAGAAACCAAACCTAGAAGATAAGGGAGAGACCAGCGTATACCGCCATGTGCCTTGCCATATGACAGAGGATTCCAGGATCACAGCCAGTCTTTGGAAAGAAAGCATCACCTCATGATGCCTTGATTTGGACATTTTTCTCAGCCTTGAAACTGTAAGCTTATAAAATAACAAATCCCCATTGTAAAAGCCAACCCATTTCTGGTATATTGCATTTTGGCAGCCTAGCAAACTATAACACCGTGCAATGGAGTATTATTGCATCATAAAAAGGAATGAAGGGAAGCGGCTGTGGCTCAATCAGTAGGGCTCCCGTTTACCATATGGGAGGCCCCGGGTTCGGTTCCCGGGGCCTCCTGGTGAGGGCAGGCCCGCCCGCGCAGCGTGGTTAGCTGACCCAGCGAGCACAAGCAGCAAGGGGGGGATAAATGAATAAATAAATAAAATCTTTAAAAAAAAAAAAAAAAAAAAAGGAATGAAGTTCTGATACATACTACAACATGGATGAACCTTGAAGACATTATGCTAAATGAAATAAGCTAGACCCAAAATGACAAATCTTGTATGAGTCCACTATTATGAAATACCTAGAATAGGCAAAATCACAGAGATAGAAAGTAGATTAGAGGCTCCCAGAGGCTTTGGGTAGAGGGGAATGGAGAGTTATTGCCTAATGGGTATAGAGTTTCTATTTGGAGTGATCAAAAAGTTTTGGAAATAGATAGTGGTGATGGTTGTACAACATTGTGAATGCAAATACCATTGAATTGGACACTTACAACTAGCTTACATGGCAAATTTTATGTTTATATATATATATATATACTTACCACAATAAAACATTTAAAAAATTTAAGTGAGAGGGAAGTAATTAACCAAATGTTAAACCAAAATTTCCCTCAGTTCTCAGTGCCCTTAGTGTGTTAGCTCCCGTAGGCCAAAAGAAGTATACAGCTCTTCTGTTTATTACATAGTTAGGTCCAAAAGATTTAATAAGTATTGGCATTCTAACAATTTAGCATTGGGCTGTGCACAGCTTCTCAAGCTTTGGAATCAGATTGGATACCACTGTTCTCATTTCTTATTGCATGTTGATTTTCATACAGTACTAGCATTGAATCACAGCCAAAAACCTAGCTTCTCATTGATACATCAACAAAAGGACTTGCCTTAGTTTGCCAGGGCTGCTATAACGTATTACAAACCAGTTGGTTTAAACAACAGAAATTCCTTGTCTCACAGTTTTGGACTACAGATCTGAAATCCCAGTGTCGGCAGGACCATGCCTTCTCTGAAGTCTGTGGTAGTCTGGTGGTGGCTGCTGGTAGCCATCCTCTGTCTCTGTCCCATGGCCATCTGTCTCTGTCTCTTCCTGTGGCTTCTACTTCTATGTCCAAATTTCCTTCACTTATAATGACTCCAGGCATTTAGAATTAAGACCCACCATGTTGCAGTTTGGCTGCATCTTAAAAGGATCTTCAAAGATGCTATTTACAAATGAGTTCACATTCAAAGGATCCAGGGGTTAGGACTTAAACATGTCTCTGTGGGGACATGATTCACTTGAACACAGGAATGCAGTGGTTTAATGTCGAAACAGAACTACCTCAAGATAGTTGTTCCCGAAGAGTTGAACCTTGACATTTAAAAGATCTCATAGTGCTCTTGTGAGTTCACTGTGGTGCCCTGGGTGCTTTGGTGCACAGTTTGGGAACTAAGATATTAAACTAATGTTCCAAGGTTTGAAGTAACTCTTAGTCAATGTTTTTCAAATGTTGATGTGCACATAAATGTCCTGGGAATTCTGTGACCATGTGGATTCTGATTCCATGGGTCGGGGGATGCTGCTTCTCTAACAAGCTCCCGGGTGTTGCAGATGCTGCTGGTTCATGGACCACACTTTGAGCAGCAAGGCTTTGCGTGAAGCAATCAAGAGAGAGAGGGCAGCTAGAGTTCCAACTCAGGTCTCTAAAGCCCATTTTCTTTTCCACAAACATACTGCATCCTGTATAATTAAAACTGTAGGAAGCTTTTTAAACAATTGTTTTAGTGCTTTTCAAAATGCAAATTTGATCTTGTCATGCAGCCTCCTTCTACTCCCATAACCTTTCTATGGCTGCTTATTTCTCTAGGAAGAAGGTATAAATCGCTTACCTAGCCCACAGGGCATAGGACTGCACCTGTTCCTGTCTCTCTTAGCCTCATCTTGGTTTGTGTTCCCTCTCTGCTCCAACCACACTGGCTACTTATCAGTCTGCCTTTTATGTCACATGTCTTCCTGCCCCAGGGCCTTTGCACATGCTGCCTTCCAGTACATTGATTTTATCTTTGCACTCTACTGCATTATCTCCTGATTGTTGTTCAGATCTTCAGATCTCAACTCAAGTACAGGTTTTTACCTAAACTCTCTGATTAGCTTAAAAAAGTAAACTTGCTATTTTTACCTCTTCTTCATATCAATTACTATTATTACAATGATATATTTCTGCAACTTAAATTTATATGGCTCCCCAACTATATTTAAAACTCCATAAGTGTGGGATCTCATAAATTTCTGCTCATTATTGTATACTTAATGCCTCGCACAGTGCCTGGCATATAGTCGGCTCTCAACAAATATTTGTTTGAATGTATGAATAAATGAGAGACTGAATTAACTAAAGCTATATTTAAGGCAACTAAAGGGGAAAGGAACTAACAGCATTTATTGAGGGACTAATATTTATCAGACCCATCATGTAACCAGTCTCATTCATTCCTCAAAAGGATCCCCTGAGATACTATTATCTCCATTTTAGAGATAGAAAACTGAGGCCCACGCTCCTTGTACAAGACATACCGCTCACTTCTCTTTTCCCTGAAGGGACAGAGAGGATACAAGGAAGAAGAGGCCAGGTGGGGCTTGGGGCATCAGGGGATGGGAAAGGGCGAAGGAGGCAAAGGATGGAGAAGCCTTACCAGAAGGCAGGGAAGTGGAGAGAGAAAGGATTGCTCATGAGTTGAGACTACAAGCCCCGGGCACAGCACAGCTGGCCCCGTAGGAGGTCAGGTACAAAACATAGATTCAAAGATGAAATTATTAAGACTCTTGGGGCCCTTTTGAGCCAGGACGCTGTATGATTGGACTGGTCCACAAAGCTGCCTTGCACTCCAGATTGACGTTTTGTTGGCTTAGTGTAAATCCCTAGTTTCTCATACCTTAGGGCAAACCAAAGCTATCAAGTAAGACATATAGTAATGAACACATGGCCAACATCCTCTTATTGTAAAGAAGCGTTACCTCAGCATCACTGACAGAGTCATGCCAATGAGAACAGAAGATAACACAGTACAAACTCAACCATGCCCTGGTCTCACCATCAGAATTTAGGAGCCAGGCCATGGTTCCTGAAGCATGTTGGAAGCAGCAGAGGGTCCACTGAAAAAGGGAATCATCCATATTTGGTGACTAATAATGTAACAGTATTGTAACATAGGAAAATCAATTGCTATTTATATCACAAGTATCTTTTATGAGGGTGGACCCTGGAGAAATGAAGACCTTTTTGCTCTGCCAAGCTCCTAAATGGATCTGGATGTGCAGAATCTGGCCTGGAGCTGAATTTTGGTGGTGATGGGGACAGAAGAGAGCCGAAATGGAAAGAATTTGGTTTTTCTCTTGAGAGGCAGGCAGCCAAGGAACTGAGTGAGAGGCTAGAGCCTGCTTTGTGGAAAACTGGCCAAGGGATTTATAAAAACAAAAAACAAGCAGAGATGTCTTGTATCCAATTTTAAACTGTGTGTTGCTCTAATAACAGTATGGCATGATAAGCTGATTGAGATGCTTTTCTAACCGCAGGGGTTAAAGAATGGTGCAGGGGTAATCATGGATATAGGCACTGTAGAGAATAAAGTCCCAAAGTCTCCAGGTCCACCAGGGCTGCTGCCGCTGCCCGTGTGGGATCTATAAAGACAACAAGCTGGACCCGTGAGGATGACCACATCCTTGCCGTGGATAGTCACACAAAGCCAGGCCCGTCTCTTCTTCCCCCCACCATTGCGAGTGCAGAGAAAAGCAGGGGGTGGGGACCAGAGCAGGCCCAGCCCCTCCTGGCCCCCCTTCAGGCCCAGATTGTGGGGCCCTTCCTTGACTAAAAGGGGTGATATTAGAAATGAGAGAAACATTTAAAAAGGAACAGGCTGGAATCTGTTTTTCTAAAATTAGACTGTTTTAGTAACAAAGTGATTGGAGAGTTAGAGTTAACCCGAGTTGTTGAGGGTTAACCTGTCTGATGCTTCAACAGAGCCCAGTGAGAGGAGTTACTGAAAAAGTTTCCTATTTATCCCTTAGCATTCGATGTTCCTCAGTGGTGTTGGCTACATTAGAATACAAATCTCTCTGCTACTCATCAAATGATTTGTGTGTTATTTATTACTCATTTTACTATTAGTTTTGGCTGAATCTAAAATCTGGCAAGACAGAGTGAAAGAGGAATAGCACATATGGGTCAAGAATCCCTAAATTGTACTAACTGAGCAGAAAAGCAGGACTAGGAACTGGAGCTGATGGCTTTAAGAATAGAGGCTCACTGGAAATTAATTAAGACCTCAGCAGGGCTCGATCTTCCCCGACCTTTGCAATGGGCAGAGTTACCCTGGCTACATTTGGGCCACGTAAAGATAACTCTCTTTGTAAATGGGAGATGAGTGGGATGGGGTCAGCTCGTTGATCTCCAAAACCATAGAGCCCAGAGTTGTGGTGGTTAATTTCATGTGTCAACTTGGCTAGGTTGTGGTACCCAGCTGTTTGCTCATCTATGTTGTGTTTATTGATAGTTTAGTCCCCTTTGATTGCTGACAAGTATTTCATTCATGTATACACCGTCATTTTATCCACTCACCAGTTGAGGACATTTGGGTGGTTTCAGTTTTGGGCTATTATGACAATCTGCTATGAACATTTGAGGACCAATCTTTGTGTGGACACACACTTTTATTTCTCTTGAGTAATGTAGCAGTTTGACATTATTTATGAATTCTGAAAATAGATATTGGATTATGTTTATAAACTGGTCTGTTCCTCTGGGAATGATTAAATTATGATTAAGGCTTTGATTGGGCCAAGTCAGTAAGGAGTTAAGGGGTGGGGACTCACAGATAAAAGACATTGCAAAGGACAGAGTTGAAGTTTTGATGCTGGAGTTTTTGAGCTGGAGCCCCAGGAAGTAAGCACATAGAGGAGCTTGATCGTGAGGAAAGAGAAAAGGGCCCAGGAAGAGAAACAAGCTGTTCATCTGGTAGGCTACAGCTGGCCTTGTGGAGAGAGCCACAAGGAGAGAAACAAGCCCCGGGAAGAGGGGAACCCAGGAAGCCTGAACTCTTGGCAGACATAGGCAGCCATCTTGCTCCAACATGTGGCAACAGACTTTGGTGAGGGAAGTAACTTATGATTCATGGCCTGGTAACTGTGGGCTTCTACCCCAAATAAATACCCTTTATAAAATCCACCAGATTTCTGGTATTTTGCATCAGCACTAGGTAACACAAGTGAAAACCTAGGAGTGAGAATGCTGGGTCATATGGCAAAATATGTTTAACTTTATAAGAAACTGCCAAACTGCTTTTCAAAGTGGCTGTTCCATTTTGCATTCCCATAAGGGATGTGTGGGAGTCCCCATTATTCCACATCGTCTCCAGCACTGAATTTATCTTATAGCTCCTCCTTCATCCGAGTTTAAGCATTCTTTATATTAAGCTTCCCCTGGGTAATTTACCATATGGTTTGTCTCCTAATTGTACTTAGGCTGATTAAAACAGAACATTTTAAACTATAAATTAAATTTCTCCTGTTAATATTTTGAAAGGAGTCTGTCCATTTCATCCATGTTTTAGAATTTATTTCCATCATAATTATATTCCCTTATTATCCTTTTAGCAGACCTGTAGTAGCCTGCTCTTTCATTCCTGATATTGGTTATTTGTATCTTCTCTCTCTCTCTTTTTTTTTTTTTTTTTGCTTTTGATTAGGCTGACTAGAAGTTAATCAATTTTGTCCATCTTTTTAATGATCCAGCTTTTGATTTTATAGCTTTGCTCTATTTCTTTTCTATTTTTTTTTTCCAGTGACTTCTGCTACTTTAAAAAATTTTTTTCTTCTTCATTACTCTGGGTTTAATTCTGTCCTTCTCTCTAGCTTCTTAAGGTAGAAGCTTGGATCACTGATCTGACAACTTTCTTCTATTTTAATATAAGTGCTTAAAGTCATAAATTTCCTTCTAAACCCACCTCTAAGCACCATACATTTTGATATTTTGTGCTTCTGCCAAATATGTTTAATATATATTATATACATATATTTAAGGCATTTACATATATTCTAATTTACCTTGTGCTTTAGTCTTTGACCCATGGCTTGAGAAGTATGTAATTTAATTTGTAAATATTTGGAAATTAATTTTTATTAACTTCTAGTTTAATTCTGCTGTGGTAAGAGAACATACTTTGAATAATTTCAAGCTTTTTAAACTCCTTGAGACTTGTTTTATTGTCCAGGATATAAAGTCTGGCTAAGTGAATATTCTATGTATACTTGAAAAGTATGTATGTGTATTTTTATATTAATCTTTTAATAGGAGAACTATTATCCTAGAGAATTCTTTCATTTCTCTTCTTTCACCTATTCTGTATCCACCTCTTACATTTCTCCTTCGAGTTCACTTCCTCTGGCCAGTCGGTCCTGGTCCTCTCTTCTCCTCTTGCTCCCTTCCTCCCAGTCCCCCTGGCACATGTGCCCCTCCTACGTAGTCTCATTGCAACCTTTCACAATTGCTAGTTTACTGTCTCACACATGAAGCTGCACATTGTAGAAAGGCAGAGAATGGTGTTCATCTTCATCAGCAAGATAATACAGAGCACACCGTGGGCATCCTAGTAAGTATCTGACCAATGAAAAATACACATGGAGAAAAATAACTTAATATGAATCATAGTTCATGGAATCAGACTATATCTAAAAGAACAATATAGAAAAATTTATTCAACTTTTCATACCATTGGGATTTTTATTGAATCCCTATAATATATCAGAAACCATCCTAGATGCTGGACTGGTTTAGAAGTGGCATCTGAGAAGAAAAGGGATGAAAAGATAAATGCGTTTTTTAAATTCAGGGAATTTGTAGTTTTGTGGGACTGAAAGATACTAAAGCAAATACTTCCAATCAGATATGAGCACAGATATGGTCAATGCTGTTACACTGTGCTATGGCAACAAGGAGGAAGAAACGATTATCTCTACTTGGGGAGCCGAGGAAGATTTCATTTGAGCTAGATTCTCATGTGCTACTGGGTGAGTACATATTCCAGAAGAGTTGAAGTATCTGCAAGACTTTCCCAGGGTAAATACATCTAAAATCAGCAGAGCCAAGAGACCGATCTGATGCTCAAAACTAAGAGGCGGGAAACTGTGCTGGAAAGTGTTGCCATTCCATTTGGGTTTGAATCCTGACTTGACCTCTTCCTAGCAGGGTTGTTTGACGTTTACGTAATAGCTCATGTAAGTATCTAGCACATCATAGGCACTCCATGCATATGGTAGCAATTATTATTAAACACATTTTATAAATTCATGTAGTTTGAAAGAAAATCTTACTGGTGAGCCTCCAGTTTCTCTGATTGTGCACCCTGCTCTGGGGACATCTGTCAGATGGAGTACTCAGCTAAGCGGGTACAGAGCATGCTGTGACATGTGGCCAGTAAGAGGCCATCTCAGCCTGGCCACAGAGAAATGTGGGGTCATCTGCCAAATGTGGCATAACTCTGCCTTCTAGATATAGAAAGAAGTACAGTCAAGAAGAAAACAAGAAATACTGAGAGAATACTGCAAGACTGTGGATTTTTTTTTTTTTTTTTACCACTTTAAAACTTGCTTTCCTAAACTGGTGTCTATATGTTGCCTCTAGCACAAAAATGTTGAAAACGACTGCACTAAAACTGATGAAAAAATTAAACTGTTTGCTTCTCTCAGCTGATCTGCAGTTACAATTGGACTTTCTGTTTGCTTATGGTCTCATTTTAGCTGCCTGCCAGTTAACTTCAAAGCCCAGTGTCTGGGGCTGTTGAAATTTGAGTTAAGCAGTAATAATAGGGATTGCATTTGGTCTAGGTTCACTCAGTGATCATTTTGCAAACCCTTTTTCCAGCAAGGCTGAAGAGGGTTAGGCGCCTGAGAACATGTTAGCCACTAGATGGCGCTCTGTGCTCATATTGAAGTGGTCAAAATTGCAGCACAATCAGAACTTGGATTGCTTCCAGGACTGCCTTATCCAGTAGGCACTGTAGCCCCAGTGCCTAAGGCCTATGATGATCTGATTTTAAAGTCAGCAGGAAAAATTAATATAATGCACCTGGACTATATTTGTCCTTATACCAATGCAATGACAAATTATACTTTTTAAATATTTTTTATGATTCTCCATACAGGGGTTCACAGAAGAACGGTGTCTAGGACTCACAAAAGTCTTAATGCAGTCCTGATTGTTCCTTTGAATCAGATTCAGAAGGCAAATAAAAAATACCAGTGAAATTTTAATGTTGGTTGCCCAATGTCTTCTTGTGGAAATCTTTCAAGATGCATGCATTCCTTTAACTGGACAGGTCCATTCTGAGTCACACATCCTCTTGCTCTTACCTCTTATGTATCTCTCCAGTCTGTCACCTTCTCTATACAATACAGATATAGATATATATACTGCTGTCACCTTTGTCCACACCACTATCACCTTTCTTTTGGACTTTTACAACCCTCCTAATGGCTCTCTGTGTTTGCAGCCCCTTCTCCTATATGCAGCCAGAGTGATCTTCCAAAAATCAAATCTGATCATGTCAGGTTTTTTACTTTAAAACCTTCTGTGACTCCCCCTACTGCCCAGAGAGGTGGTCTCTAAAGTGAGTGTGTATACTCCAGGAAGCAGGTAAAGGGATTCACTGGAGTATAGAAAGAAAACATTTGAATTTATATTTTTATTTACTATTTATTTGATACTGTAACATCAATTTTTGTTAAAAAAATTATTTTTTGTATGCTTTATACAATATCTGTACATTATTTATATGGAAATATATATGTATTGGGAGGGGAATGAGTTGTCAACTTTTTTTTCCAAAGGTATACATCATTGAAAGTGTTTGGAGACCTAAAAATTTATGCCCAAGTTCTTTGGAATTATTCAGAAGGCCTTTTTGATATTAATCAAACCACTTTAGGGATATTATGTCCTTAGCGCTAGCTGCACAGAAAACCATAAACTCGAAGCCTTTAAATCTTCATGCATTTACAAATGCTTCTCACATAGGATACATTCCTTAATCATCACCTGATAAACCCAGCTCCTCCTTTAACACCTAACTCTCCTGCTCCCTGCAGCCTCTGGCTCTTCTCCACCGTCCTACTCAGGAACATCCTAATCTCCCGAGTGCTACTTTAGCAGTACCGTATTCATTTGTTTACATCTTTTCTTTTTCCTTCACCACACTGTGAGGGGTGTGTGTGTGTGTTGTGCATGTGCATACTGGAGTTACACCTATAGGGCACATGATACATCTTTCTGTGTCTTTAAGTACCTCCTCAATGCTGGACACTGTGCTAAATCCTGTATAGGCATTTCGATCCATCCTCGCCCTCAGGGTGACCACACGTGCTGGTTTGCCTGGGACTTTCCTGAGTTTAGCTCTGGAAGTCCTAATCCCAGGAAACTGCTCTGTTCCAGGCAAACTGGGAAGGATGACAAACCTACACAATGACCCCATGGAGTAGATATGGTGGCCCCATTATATAGATGAGAAAACTAAGGTAAAAACATACAGCTAATCTCACAAAGCTAATTGGTGGTGGGGCCTGCCTGGGTCTCTCAGAAAAATCAATGCTATTTCCATCACACTATACTGCTTGTTCGTAGACAGGGACCACGTATTATTTGGCCTTTCATCTCCATGTCTGTCATGATTTCTGTCATCTGTTATATATTTGCTGAATAAATGAATGGATGAAGTTACCAATAAAGAATGAAAACAGTTATTACATGGTAACATTGTTGAACTAACCAAGCCTTGTCTCTTCCTGTGACTCTGATAATGTTAGAACATTGAGCCCAGAGAGGATAAATGATTTGCCCGAGGCCACACCCAGAGAAGATGGAGAAGAAGGGACCAGAGCCCAGCATCCTCTACTTCTGGGTCCATTCTTCTACTGCACTGAACGAAAACCACAGGGCAAAAGAAATGGTGAGAAGATACTGGGCTCCTTTTCAATTTCTACCTGAGGCTTCTAAGAAGCTCTGAATTGGCAAACCCTAATATTGGGAACTTATTTTCTTAAAAGAAATGAAAAATAACCCTGCCACAAAGGAGTGACCTCCATGTAGGAAGGCTTTATACAGGAACATGGATTACAAAAATGACCCATTTGTCATCCAGAGGGAGCCTTTTTTCTTATCACCCCTCCCCACCCCCACCCCAGCCCATCCCAGCCAACTGGGAACAGTAAAGCTCGGGTCCAAACCAACCGGGCAACTCCAAAATGCCAGGACTGTTTGGAGACAAAGTGGCCAGGCACTGCTGGCCAGAGAAGGGACAATGCCCCCTGCCTGGGCTGCTCTGAAATGCCTATTTATCTCCATTTTAATCTAAGTCTCTTGGCTTCCGGGCCCTGTTTGTGCTTTGTCCCCAGCCCTTGTTGACTGATTTGATTCTGAGGGAGGCTCAACCTAGGCACAGGAAAATGTTAATGCATAATGGAAAACAGGGCATCTCTGGGGCCAAGGGCTTGCCCTGCATCTTGTGCCTGTCCCCTGGCCTTAGCAGAAAAGCGTGGGCTCCAAACCCCACTCCAGCCAAAGGACAAAGGAGCCCAAGGGCAAACATCGGGACCAATATGAGTGACTAAAGGATGGAAAGCTGCTGACTTTTCCTTCTGGATTTGCCTACAAAGCTTTTTCATGGGAAAAAAGGGAGGAGGGAAGGAAACAAAGCTTCGTCTGATACAATCTTTGTAACCCTCTTGCTCACCAGGCAGGCAAGACCACTCCTGGGCACTTCCCTATAATGATTGGAGAAGAAGGGTCGTTCAGCTATTGTTGTGAGGGTCAGGGAAAATCTTAGCCCTCACAGGATCTGAGAACAGCCCAGGGATTAGCCCTGGTAGGATGTTGGGGCTACAACAGAGAGGTGAAAGTCGGGGAGAGGCAAGAGCACTCATCAGCCCTAATCAGCAAGAGTGTAGCTTCTGTGCATGGCTTAGCTAAGGTCTCCCACCATCTCCTCTGAACTGTGGATGGTGTTAGGGAGCCACACGGAAAACTGTGTTATGGGTGGTCCTAGGACCCTTGGACTGACTGTGCTGGATCAGACCTCAGGCGTGGCTTACCTGGGTCCTGCTCTGGGGATGTGAACTCGGATTTGCTTTAACAATAAGCACCCAGGAATGTGGGGGGATTGCTGCCAGTTACTTGGCCAGGCAGACACCCAAACGCTGGGCAGCACCAGAAGGGACCTCCCTTGCCTCACCACCAGCTCCACAAGAAACCCCCTCTAATCAGGCAGGGTCACCAATGTCTCCACCTCCCCATCTTCACCAGCATGTAAAACCCACAGAGCTCCCCTCACCGAGTCTCCACGTGGCAGTAGCATCACTGCCTAGCAGACTGTGTCCTTTACCTGGTCTGCATTATCACAGCTCTTCCAACAACCATGCGTGAACCTACCACGTGCCTGGCTTTATGATGAACACTGACAAATCAACGGTAAAAAAGACAGCCTTCTCTCTCAAGGGACGTCTAGGGTTGTGGAGTGGGGTGGGGATGGGGACCAGGTCACAGGCTGCTACTTTATTGGCTGGGGTTTAAAACCTGGTCCAAGGGGAGCACATAATGGAGGGGAACCCAGCCCATGCTAGAGGGACCAGAAAATGTTTTCTGGAGGTGCTGCAAGCTGAGAAAGTAGGAAGAGTTACTTAAGGAAGTAACAAGTAAGTAAGGGTTTAGAGTTATTTAAGTGGAGGCGACCCATGCAGGAGAAGCTCCCATCCACCAGACTGAAAGCTCCAAGAGGATGGAAACAGGAGTCTCATTCATGGTTGTTAGCAGGTTTCACACAGCGCCACCTAGTGCATTGTTGGGGGAATGCATCCAGAGGCCAGGCAGTGAGAGTGCTAGTGCTGGAGAGGAGCATGGAAGTCTTCCCAGGCGTGGGGACGGGGCAGGGAGCAGTACCAAGAAGTAAGGCTGGAGAAGGAAGCAGGAGTCAGATTTGAAAGTACCTGGTACGCCATGTTTGGGGATTTTCACTTTATCCTGAGGGCCAATGCGTGAGTGTGTGTATGCATGTGTGAGTGTACGGTGAGCATGTGTGTACTGACACTGAAGACTTACCTGGCCCATCCAACTCTGGCCCTTCATCTTCTCTATCCCCTTAGAAGACTGCAGATTGCAATGCCTGACCTTATGTACTAGCCTCGGCAATTCTTTGTTCAGCCCCGTTCTACAGCTTTGCTTTATATATATATTTTTAAATGCTCTGCCTCATACTGTAAAAACAGAGAACAATAATCCACTTGGCCATGCCCCAGTAAAGCAGGGTAGCAAAGCCATTGCCTCACCATTCTGACACAGGCTTCTAACAGTGCTCCATTGTGTCATTTGGTTTAACTAGGTCCCTCAAGATCCTGCATGTCAGACTTAAAACTGAATAGGATCACTACATGGCCACCAGATGTCACCAAAGCCTCAAGTTTGGTCATGATGGCAGCAAAGGCTTCATTCATTCAACAAATATTATTAATAAATAAGCATTAAATGTGCTCTGAGTGCTGTGCTGAGCCCTTTGTAGATCAAAAATCCTTTCTTGCAGGATTGTTTTGAGGATAAAAGAAGGTAACATATAAAAGTAATGGGTTATCTTAAAAGTTCTTTCCAGGAAAGGTAAGTCTATCTCTAGTTTTGCAATGTAAACTTTGAGGGTTGATTTTGAGGGCTTATGACTTAATATGAATTAGTAATTCATTTTCCTGCTTTTCTTCCAGGAAGGAAATCCAGAATGAGAAGGCAGCCTCTGAACAAATCCCTTAAGTCAAATTGTACAGATTCAATTGGTTGATAGAGGAAGAATATCAAGAACCTCAGCTGGTGGCCCCACAAGATGACTTGCTGCCCAAGGGATGGTATATGTTTGGTGGAAATTGGAAGGGTTCCATGATCCAAAGTTGCTTCACATGGCCCTGCTGGTAATGCTTGGAGCATGGACCTAGAGGTTTGAAGTATTGCTATTTAGCTTTAGTCAACCAAAAGCATGTACGCATACTTCACAATGCAGCTCATAGAGTACTTGGACTCTGGTGAAAATCCAGGAAATGGGTGGGATTGAAGTTCCTTCCACTGTATCCAACATATAAACCAAACCTGGTACAAATGAACTACTTTTGGTTCCAATCCAAGTCTGATGGGCATCTCAAACATAATGCATCTCAAACTGCACTTCTGATATTCTTCTCCAAGCCTTCTAGCCCCAAGGTTTTTTTCATCCCAGTTAGTTGCAACTCCATCATTCTAGTGGCTCAAGCCATTAAAACCCTTGGATACAAACTTTGATCCTCTCTTTCCCATATCCTATTCATCAGCAAATGCTAACAGAACTACCTCCAAACTATATCCAGAATTATTCTACACCTGCCACTTCACCTCCACTACCAGGCTAAATGCACCATTGTATCTTGCTTGGATTATTACAAGAACTTCCTAATTGATTTCCTTGCCTGTCTTTGGTCTTTTACAACTCAGCAGTCTGTGTGAGTGATCCCATTCAACACATGTCAAATCACGTCATTTTCTGCTTAGAACCTTCCACTGATTTGTCACATGACTTAGAGTAAACATCAAGGCTCTCGGTGGTCCAGCTCCTTCCTAGCTCGGGCCTTCTCTACTCTTCTCCCTCTTGCTCACTGGACTGCAGCCACACCAGCCTTCTGGTTGGTCCTTAAAACTCCAGGCACACCCTCAGGACCTTTGCAGTTTTCCCTCTGAAATGCTTTTGCCCCAGCGATCTCCATGGCTGGCTCCTTCACTGCCCCCAGTTCTCAGTAAGACCATCCCTGTTCACCCCATCCAAAATTCCACCCATCCTTCCTGTCATCACCTCACAGCTCTAACTTTTTTTCTCCTTAGAACCTGTCACCACCTAATATATTACATATTTTACTTACTGATCTTGTTTACTGTCTACCCCCAAAAGGAACAGAGCTCCGTGAAGAAAGGGATCTCTCTTGTGTTTATGGCTCTTTCTGCAGGAACTAGAATGTTTCCTGGCACCTGGTGTACAAAGGACTCTCACATACAGTGTCCATTTCGCTCTCACAACTGCCGGGTGCCAAAGATGATGCTATTATTTTTGTTTATTATTATTAAGAGAACTTAATAATTTACTGAGTGCTTATTCTATATCAGGCATTGTGTTAAGTGCTTTACATGCATCACCCTATTTTATTTCTCACAACAACCCTGGAGATAAAGAGCATTTTAACCCCGCTTTTAGGAGGTAAAGAAACAGCCGCTAAGGGCAAGTTCCCCTAGTTGAAACTGAGCCTGACTGGAACCTAGCCATATGCCCCACAGGCTACAGCAGTGCCCTCACCCTGCCCCTATCAGCCCTGGCCGCAGGAGGCCAAACAGTGCCCAGAGGAACATGCTTTGCGACATCGGATAGGGATGCTCTCTATGATGGGGCTGTACAGGGTGGGCTTTAGTGGCAGATGAGGAAGGTGGTCTGGGACACAGAGAAGAGGCTGGTCAGACCCATGGAGCCTGGGAGATAAGGCAGGGTGAGGAGAAAGGCGGGAGGCGGGATAAAGTGACGGCAGAGCCCCTACCTTTTGCAAGGCAGCAGCCGGCTTGGTCCTCAGAAGCAGGACTTGCATGCTGGTTCCAGGGGCCTTATTTATCTCTCTGTTGCAGGCATTCATTTGTTCCTGGTAGGACTGTGGAGTCAGCCTCTGGGCACTGGTCAGGGAAGGGGCAAAGGGTTCCCTTCCGGCCTCCTCCCACTACCTTTTCCCTTCCAACTCCTGAGGCCTATTCCAGGTCAACTGAATACAAAGGAGCATGAAAAGCTCTTATTTCCTCTATCAGACTAGTCGCTTCTGAGAAAGAGAGAGACAGAGAGGAAGATAGCCTAATTAGCTCTTGCAGTCACAGATTTCCACTAGCTTTCTTAACAGCCAGGGCTGAAAAGGTCTGAAAGTTCTTCTGGCACAGCCCTCTCTGATGACTCAATTGCCCACAAAACCAGCTAGTTGGTTTTAGGTGCTGTTTGCACTTCTCTGATAGGGAAGAACTTGTTATCCTTAAGGCCTCTGTTATCCTTTGTTAGAGGCCCCCCACCCCATATATAAACACTCATATCAATATGGCCTTAAAAGATTTCATATCTTGAATGTAGCAAACAAGCCTCAATACACTTGTTTGTTTAGCGAACGTTTGGTGCACGCTATTTTGAACAAGCATTTTTTAATTGGTAGAGATCAACTGATCTCTACATGAAAAATATCAGTTTAAAGGGAGTACTTAATTACTAGTCTCCTGGGGGCATCTGCCCAATCTGTTTGGCCCTGGACAGGTGAGTAGAGGCCAAAATGTGAATACTTTGTGGTTTTTAGTTTGCCAAAAGCTGCCCCCAAATACATGCCAGAAATGGGATGGCTTTTACATTGGGGATTTATTAGGTTGCAAACTTACAGTTCTGAGGCCATGAAAATGTCGAACCAAGGTATCATTAGGAGATGCCATCTCATTGAAGACCAGCACATGGCGGCGCCTCCTTTCTCCTCCAGGTCTGTTGCTTCAGCTGCTGGCTTCTTCTTTCCCGAGTTCCACTGGCTGCAGCTTCTTGCCCTAGTGGCATTCTCTCTGCTCCTGTGGCTTTCTCTGTCCCTGCAGTCTTGTTTTCTGTGTATTCATCCCATTTATAAAGGACTCCAGTAAAAGGATTATGAGCCACCCTGGGCTATTCCTTACCAAAGTAATCTCATCAAAGGGTCCCACCTACAATAGGTTCACACCCACAGGAATGGATTAGTTTAAGAATATAATTTTCCAGTGTCAACAAAAGACTCAAACGACCACACCTTGTAAGCAACTGAGATGTGGTCCCATAGCCTAGAAGGAGCTACCAAAGGATTTTGAGCTGGAGGGAAACATGACCCGATTTGTATTTTATGAAAAATAAATTGACAAAAATGTGGAGATTACACTGGGGCAATTCATACTAGAGGGAGAGAGACTAGATAGAAGGTTACTGTAATGAATCAAGCAAGTACCAAGGGACCAAACTCAGGCAGGGGGTTGGGCAGGAAGAAGGGGCAGCTATTGGACAGCTTGATGGCCAAGGTATGTTGGAGGTGAGGAGTCAAGATGGTTTCCATGTTCAGACTTGGCCGGGTGGTGGAATCACTCACCATAGGAGGCTTTCCTGGAGAAAGGGCCGGAAGAGTAATGAGACCCCAGAGAACCACTGTCCCTACTGTGCTTGGGATAGATCCTGCCATTGTCTCAAGTCTCCCATGTGGGCTGGTTGCTTTTGAGACTTCAATCTCTCTGCTTCCTTTTTTATCAAGACTCCAGGAACAAGGTGACAGCTACAGGGTTTTCTCCCAAGGAGATGACTTTCACTCAAGCTCCAACAAGAAATTACAGACTCTGACCACACACAGACAACTTGGGCACATCTGTGAACAGGAAAGGGGCACTCTGGTTTGCAGGATCCGATACTTGTCCCTCCTTGCCCCTGGTATCTCTGGGCAAGCAAGTCTCCAAGGCTGTGACTGCCTTAAGTGGTCTTCCTGGGAGAAGAAAAGTCCAGTCAGAAGTGAGTGCCCTGGCTTTTTCACCCTCCTCACCTCTGTGTTGAACACCTGGAGTGTTAGAAACACAGTCATATTGGGGGAAATCTTGTTCTTCTCTTCCTGGAGAAAATTGCAAGACATGTTGAGATCTTCCACATGGGGTGGGTAAAAACGTGGGGAAGTAAATGGTGGCATGGTGTAGTCAGGCAGGAGGGAGGGCTTGGAATAGTCCCACCCTCCCCCTGCCCTGGTTCACCTTAGCATATAAATGCCCTCATCTCCAGACCAGGGTGAGGGCGATAGACTCAGGAGGTGGCTGCAGGGGCTGGCTGCAGACCTAGCGAGGGGATGGTTGTGGCAAGAAGAAACATGACCCTGTGGCAGAAATGCCCTTACCAATAACCCTGGGGAACCCTAATCCAGCCCTTGGAAGACCCCCTAACCCCCACCCAGGTCTCAGGGAAGCCATCTGTAATTAGGAGCTACAGTAGGGCCAAGGAGCAGGCCTGGTTCCTCCCTAGCAAATACCGAGTCACTGAAAGAGCAAATGGGGAGCGGTGACTTGACCCAGCTCCGAGTGTGTGGCTGGAGCAGGGCTTTCAGCTTGGGATCCCCAGGAGCTACGTGAACGCAGGGGCCAGGCACTACCACAGTCCTGGGACTACAGGTGTCTGCACAGTATGTCTGTCCTCCTTATTCGGTGTACCTTTCTTGTGCTTGGAAAGGGAACAACTGCTTCTCTGTCTAGATGAGAGAAATCAGCAGCGGATCTATTTTATTAAAGAACATTAGCAAATCTAAACCCTTAGTAATCTCATTTGTTTAAAGTAGTGAATGGAAAGTAAATACACCAATTGCTGCATTGGGGACCCAGAAGACCTCAAAGAATTGGACCTGATTTGTAGCTCACATTCCCTGAAACAGGATTCTGTAGCTAGCGTGCCAGGCCATGATGGGGCAGTAGCATCTCAAGGTCTGCTAAATTGAACAAGAATTGGCCTCAGAGTTTAAGAGAGCCTCACGTTAAGCCACAGTTCATCTTCCCAGTACCAGCAATCCCAATCCTAATGGAAGGAAATCCTGAAGTATCCTTAGCAAGGGGAATTCCTCTATCCTATCCTCTCTCCTTCCAAAGCTGGAGCCTAGGGCTTGCGGTGCTCCCTTCATCTCTTCCATTGCTCCAGATAGGAAGACCTTGTATTATCAGCCCCCAGGAATGAAGTAATTATGGGGCCAGGAACAAAGGTAAAGCTTAGTGTCCTCCTCTCTCACCCTGCTCCCCCCACCCCTCACCCCCTGTCTGTCTTAAGGCAATGTCCCCTGTGGCCCTCACTGCCCAATTCCTCTCACTTCACAGAAGTGCCACTTCCTGAAAATCATGTATAGTCTTATCTTTTCCCACATAAAGACAAGCCCTTGTATAGATGTGTAGTAATAGATGGTCTTATCCATTATTCCCTCATACTCTGTGCCAAGTACTGTGGAAAATCAAGGCTACTCCCCACACGTGAAATGAGCAAAAGGACAGTTTATCAAGAGTTCTGGGAGACTGTGTTAGTCAGTGAAGGCTAAATTATGCTGGGGTAACGACCTGCAAATCTCAGTGGATTGTAAAGGCAGTATTTTATTTCTCACTCAACTTACAGGTCCTTCACAAACTGGAGTTCTTCGTCATGCTGCTTTTACTTCAGGCTGCTGGAGACCCTTTACCTGGAGGCCTGCAGGTCTCACGGCAGAGGGGACATGGCACCGACAGGCTGCATCGCAAAGCAGCTTAGAAGTGGCGTAGGTCACTTCTTTCCATTTTTCATTGGGCAAACCGAGACACTTGGTCATTCCTGAATTCTGTGTAGTGAGATCTATAATCCTCCTGAAATGGCAAATGGCCCAGCCTGACACCAATGGGCAGGATGTACAATCCTCTTCTAGAAGGGGGGCAGGGAACATCTTGAACAATAATGCAATCGACCCTAGTGTATATATGGCTTGTCTCCCCAATTTCCTAGGGTATCGTTGTCACTGCTCAGCCCCCTCCATTCCACCCAAACCTCTTTCTGTGTCTGGGCCTCTGTTCCAGGAAAGCACAGGGCTTGAAGTGTCTCTCAGTATGTGAGCTGATAAGGAAGGGAAAGTTCCTGAGCCTACGAGAGTGAGGGTAGGCAGTGACAGTCATTACTGTATTACCCAAATCCCAGAACTTGAGAATACTATGTGATTTGCAACAAAATGCATTTAGTTTCTACAATAATTCAATGACACAATAAGTGATTTAGACTTCTGGGGGTGCTTAGGGTGTAACTTTTTCATTGATTTTTTGAATTCTAAAAATGTAGTGCCCTATGCTACCAGGACAAAGACTATTTAACACACACACATCCTAGAAAAAGCAAGAAGCTGTGAGGCATTACTAGTATATTTAACATAGTCTTATATTTGGAAAAGCAGTTTTAGAAAACACTTGAAAATACACGATAACAGTTGCTTATATAAGTTTTAACCTTATATTGCTTGGCCATTTTTACATATAAATTATTGCTTACTAGCTTCGATAAACACACAGCACGGTCATATGTACAGAAGCAGAAAGCATGAAATATGAGAAAGAAAACACTGTTAATGGCAATTCTGGTAATTCAACAAAGGTTTCCTATTTACCAGTTCCTATAATGGTGGAAAACTACAAAGTGTAGTCCCTGAGAAGTTAGGTAGACACCCTGATTGCAGGTTTTCTATCATCTAGTTGTTAATGCAAGCTGATAATGGCACAGCAGTCCTAATTAATGATACGTTAAAAGGCAAGATTCCTTGCTTCAGGTCACTGATTTCATCCCAGTATTTAATAACAGTGTAATACGAATACAATAAATAGGCTATGCAAATAAATATTACTCTGCTAAAAAATGTTTTAATATATACAGCTTTGTTTTATACAGTAGTACATTTTCATCTCACTTTTTGGCAATTTTTTAAAAAAAACTTTTTTCCCTACCAGTTTTAAGTACAACTTGCCCACTCACTAACAAGCAGGCTGAAATTTTAAGGACATGACTTTGAAGCATTTTAAAGCAACCCCATATTGGACAATTGCAGTGGACATGATCTTCCACATTTTAATGTTTTTCCTAGTTTCTGAGAAGCTTGGATTGGTTATGCCATTTGGGAACAATCATTTTGAGCTCTGAAGTGTATATGATAGCTATGACAAAACCAGGGGCCTGGGGACAGGGGCAGCAGTGCAAGCCCACCTCCAGGCATCAAAGCTGCCAGCACACTTTCCCATGCAATGTTTCTCCCCGACTCAGGGGCATGTCTGCATTAGTGCAACCTCTTCAACCTACCAACCTCAGGATATGGGTTTTTTACCTTATCTGCATGCTTATAAATTCAAAGTGCTCCACCATATCTACTTGTGGGGAGGAGTCCAGGAAAATGAATTTATTCTGAACATAATTAATGATACTAGGATCAAATGAATGCATGTCATAATATTCATCACTACAACTATTTGGCAATTATACAGATTATAACAAAAAGTGATTTTAAAACCCCATAGCTTTTGGATCATCTGCAAATGTACATGTAAAAAAAAAATCCAAAAAGTTTGCTATTTTGCCTACAGGAACCTGTGCTCTGCTGCCCTGTGCTAACTTCTCAGCAGGGCTAGTTTGCTGGGCTGCTGCTGAATCCAAAGAGCCATGGACTATCCCAGGGTTGTGCTGGAACAAAAAGAGCCCACTGAGGAGTGGCCTGTGCACTACCTGCTGGTGAGTTGGCAGGTTACACACGGTTGTTTTATTTAATAATAAAACCCTAAGAGAGAGCTGGAAGGGAGCTTAGACATCTTCCAGTCCACCTTTCTAGCCAGATAAAGAACCTATCCTAAAGAGGCCGTGGCAGATAACTGGAAATGGAAGGAGGCCTATCTCTGGCAAATGGGAGATGCCTGAGTCCACTGTGGCCTGCTTGGATTTGTCAGGAAGAGCTTCGTGATGAGCTAAATCTGGTCACCCACAATTCTGCCTTGAGTCTTGAATTCCAGATTTAAGTCTCCTCAGGGCTTCTGCAACGTCTGAGAGTTCCTACCTGGGAAATCTCTGGAGGCAGTTTTAAATTTCAGGAAGATCTGGGGACACTGACATTCAGAAGGTAGGGATGGGAAAACAAACTGAAACTAGGCAAATGCCCCCTTCCCTGTCTGCTGCCTTGGGAGCCTCACGGCCACGGCCAGAGAAGGTCGACAAGCACCATTTTCTCCTTAGCTTGTATCTACACAGGAAACTCCCAATACAGGACACCGAATGTGTTTAATCTCAATGTAGGTGTGGCTTCCTCAGGCCCAAGTGCAGATGTTTGTATTTTTTTTTTCTTTTTACCGGGAGGTCCTGGGGATCAAAGGGGCCTCGGCAGCAGGCGCTGTGCTGAAACAGTTCTCCACTGCAAGTTAGTCCTCTCGAGGTAATGTTCTATTTGGAGTGATGTTAGTCTAATTTGAAAATAAGTTTAATTGTAAAACTAGAGACAATGTCAAATGGCCTTATATGATTAGACTGGTCAAATCCTATTCCTTAGCATAGAGAAAGTAAAGAACCCCTGGCTGTGCAGTCAGCCCATGCTATCATTGGTAATCACCAAGGGGAGAGCTCTGCGAGGGGCTGGTCACGTGTGAGGGAAGTGTTTTCCCCTGATCCCAATGGTGCTGGTCTCCTCCCGTGGGCTTCCCATGGCACAGGATCACACCTCTGAGTGGGCAGACCCTGAATGATTTGTTGGTGCTTTTCTGAAACACCCTGTACAATGGCAGGTTTGATGTTTTACATGCTAGGCCAGACTGAGTCTCTTTGAAAGTCCTAGCAAAAGTTTTCTTCACATGGGTGGTGATACCCCATGCACAGTGTGGCTCCTCAGCCCAGGGAAGGGTACTGCTGTTGAGGTGTTAGAAAGCATCGAATGAGGGTGTTGATGAGACAGAAAGGAAACGGTCTGGGTGGGCATTCAGGAGATGAAGTAGTGAGATGCTCCCCAAGAGTCACACATGTGGAAAATGATCCAACCTAATGCACGAAGGAGGGCCCTTATATTTTAGCAAAGTGACAGGTATCTAGCTGGCAGGGGTGGATTGGTTATTTGAAGGCTGAGAAAAATCCTCTAACCAGGCCTTGAGAAAAGCAAGGCTCTTACTTACTGGAGGAGCTTCAATCTGCAAAACTTGGAATAAAAAACAAAATAACAAAAAAACAAAATCAGAAGCTCTTGAGAGTTTGGACAAAAACAAGACAAATTATGGAGAGACTTCCTGCTTTGGTTGGGAAGTAGCCTACAGGACTTCTAAATCAAACATTTGGATATCTTGGGGGCTTTTTCCATTTGCTCAAATAATGCCTTGCTCTTCTCTAGGGAGCGCTAAGTGCTTCCCACACCAGCTCTCAGGAAATCTCTCGTATTAGCCATCATCATTCCACATTGTGGGCAAGGAGCCTGCCTGAGAGCTGCAAAACACCAGGGACATCGTCAGGCACAGGAATGCAGGCCTTTTGGGGCTCTCTGTCACCTCGGTAAACAGTTACTGTGTGCCTACAATGTGTCAGGCACTGTGCTTTTTTTTTTTTTTAATTACACTGTAGCCAATAAGAGATCAGAGTTTGCTTACAAATGTAAAGAAAATTTTCAGAATGAAACTATGAGCCAATTTCTTAAAGATGACTACTTTTCCTTATTGGCAAAGCAATTTAGTCTAACTTGCCATACAGTTGCAATTCAGTTGTGCAGACACTATTTTCACCTGCAAGCATATGTCAATAAGTGATTGTGGATGCAAAGAAATGCATGCCTCGACACTTCTCTGGAAACGGAGTATGGATGCCAGCTCCTGGTTCTCACTAACTTCCTAGACACAACTGGCTTTTGGTGATGTCAGTGTTTGTACCATGAGAGACCACTCATTCTCCCTGGAAATCCTGAGAGGCTATCAACTGTTTTTAGATTTTCAAAAGAACTACGTTTTGACAGCCTGTAAACAGTAATCTGTTAGCAGGCAGAGTAAAACTCCTCACTGTTTCATATACAGTCTCACTGCCATGTTTGGCCACTGTGGGACACGATGTGTTCTCTTGTCCTGACACTGGCACAGCTCAAACTGAGAACTGTATTGGCTCAACAATGTTATCATAAGAAACCGGAGTTCTCCATTTCAAGAATGCTTCTGACTCTGCCCTCTTGTGCCTAGGGTAGCGTGGGGAGGCCCCTCCCCATCTCTGGTGGCTGACATCACTTCCTGAACACGCTTTGGTTGGCTTTCCTGTGTATGTCTTGTGATATGCTGATAAAACTCAGCAACTTTTCCTCAGGACAGCAACGTGCTTGGCATGACATTCCGGTAGCTCAAAGTGCTGCAGTTATAGGGGAGGTGAGGTGGCGCGGCTCACACCCGAGGCTCGATCCTGTGGGAGAGCTCAAACAGGGCCTGCTGGCTGTCAATGACATACAGGTGATTAACGTAGGCTTTTAACTCTTGGTGCTCTTTTGGAGACACGTCACCTCCTAATTTTTAGAGGGGAAAAAAAAAAGAACAATCTCATGAGAGCAATAATGATATTTCTAAATACCAATAGAGCCCCATAATGAGGCTCAGAGTAAAGCTAGATTAGCTGCTCACTAGTCAGACTCCCAGAGGACATATCTTTGTCCCAACAGTAGAAATACTTTTCCAGCTCAAACTAGTTTCTTTGGGTCAGAGCATTAGACTGGTAGAGAGATTTGTTTCACAAACATTTATATAGCATTTATCACTTAACAAACATTTTGTGGTATTTAGTAAGTATGTTGTTATCCCATGCTACAGATGAGGAAACTGAGCATAGTCACACAGCAAGTAAGTGGAAGAGACAGGATTCGAATCCAGGTCATCAGGCTCTTGAGTTCTTGGGCTGAGCTCCCATGCTATGCAGCCTCCCCTAACAACTGCCCGTCCAAAGGGCCTGCACTGGCTCTTGGGAGATATGTCATTCTGGCATTGTCAGCAATCATTGCTAATGTGGTGAGCACTTGAACACAATAGCTCTTATTTTTTTAGATTTTGCATAATCCTTTAGTGTCATATTTTGGAAATAATAATGTTAAGGGACCAACTGAATCAACAGAATCTACAGGACAGAACTGAAGGTATGGCGAACAGGCAAAGTAGATTTAGAGAGTATGTATACGAGCTAAAGTCTCTCCAGAGGAGGACAAGGCAAGGTGGTTGTCCACTCACAAATCTGGGGTAGTCAAAGAACGGAAGTGCCACAAAAGGCTTTAGTGCACTGTGAACACATTGGTGCCATGCTAGTGACAGCTCTGATGAGGAACCAGAGATAAAGTAGGCTGGACAATGGCGCATTATAAAAAACAAACAAAAAACAAAACTCTAGGCATGGGGAGACTGACTGAGTTGTGCTACAGTCTGACAGCATGTGAGTGACAGTGGCACCACATCCTTCTGCTTCCATGAAACTAGAGATGGGAAAGGCAGAACGTGAGATGAGGGTTCAGCTGAGCAGGAGGAGAGCAGTGCCTTTAGGGAGTGGCTGCAGGAGTCTGAGCATTTTAATGCAGTATTTGTTCTCTGGGTGAAACTCTTTTCCCCCTTCCCTACGGCAAATGCATTTTATGAGGAAATAATTTAAGACTCGTAAGTCACGGGTGGCTTGTAACAGGTTTAACGAAAACAAGGCTTCCTGGTTTCAGCAAAGAGATGCACCAGGAGTCAAAGCTTTTACCATCTCATTTGTCTGGAAGTGACCAAAAAGCTATGGTAGTCTAGCTTTTTGAACACTTTCTCTGGAAGACATTAAGAGACTGCTTTTGGTTTAGCAAATATTGGTTTAGAAAACATTAAGTTACAAAGATAATTTTTTTGTTTTAGGAGACACTGGGGATTGAGCCTGGGACCTCATACATAGGAAGCAGGCGCTCAAGCACTGAGCTATTCCGGCTCACCTACAAAGATAATTTTGCTGTTAATTTTTAGGCCTTAAATGGATGGCAGAATGAATGGTCCCAACCATGACAACTGACACTTGCATGGTAATTTATAAAATGGCTTGATAAACGTCATCTTATTTTATCCTAGATGTTGATGCTGGTTTACACTTAATATGCCAATATAAACTATCAAATTTAATCTAGAGAAATCAGCCCGAATTCCAATTTGTAAAGAAGTATAAATATTAGAATTCAAATTGGGCTGATGGTTTTAAAGTTTCTCCTTTGCTTTGTGTCCTATAGACTTATTCTCTGGTGACCAGGAGGTGCACAGCAGGTTTAAGGATAGCCGACCAATATGACCTTTCTGTGCATAGTCTCAGCAGCCACAAACCAGAATCCCTTAGAAAGTGATACTGGTGTCTTAGAATTAGCTGAGCATCCAGGCAACACTTGGGAAGCAAAGGAAGATGAAGGAAATATATACCCATAGTCACGAACAACGCCGTGCTTGTAAATTTAAGTAACTCTCCACGACCATGTTAATACTGCTATTCCTAGTGTACATGCTTGTGAACTTAGTGGAGAATTATATAAACACATGTCCATGATATTAATTAATGTGCCTATTTCAAAAACTGGGTTCCATATTTATAACTGTCCCTTTCAAGGAGTAACTTTGCAATCCACAAAGAAGTTCAGTTCTTAACTTGCTTTGCTGGGGGACAATATTGCCATTCAAGACCAGCACTGAATAGAAACCAAACTGTTAATAGTGAAGTTCTACTTTGATTTTCTATTTTATATAGTTCTGTACTGTTGAAAAAATTACTATGAGGATGTTTTATTTAAACTAAGCTTTACTGACTGGTCATCTATGATTGATTTATAATTATTGAACTCAACTTTCTATTTTTTCATTCCTCTTTATAGTTATAGAATCTTGCACCAAGCAAAGGAAAGGGCACGGTCAAGGAAGTCAGGCAGACCCTCTTTGAGTCTGGGCTCCTGCAGTTCCTAGGTGAGCGTGTTAATGCTCTAAGCCTCCCTTCTGGCCTCTGTACCTACAGGGTGAATGGCAGCCATTCACTAGGACGGAGGTCAGGGTTCCATTGCCCTGTGAGAGCTTCTTGCACCCAATAAAGTGGACTTCCTTCTTTCCTGCAATATTCTAACACTGGGGAGCCATAGTGTAAATCATGCCTGAAGAGATTTTAAAAGGAAAAAATATTGCTTGGTGGGGAGCCTATGACAAAAGTGCCCAGAAAAATACAGAGGCAGCTTCAAACTGGAAGTCTGTATTGGAGAGAAGAAAATATTCTGAAAGGCTGCTTTAGGTACCTTTACAAACTACAGTCCTGCAAGCAAGGAGGTTAGAGACAGGGTCACCCATGATAACCCCCTCCCCAGTTGTTCTGTGCCAATGGGCAAGTAAAGCAAGACTTTCTAGGGCCAGGGATAAGGTGGGGAGCTTCTGATCATCTAGTGTTCTTCTGTACAGTGTATGCTTGTGGCCACGTGAGCACAGAAATCTGCCACACCTTGCCTTCCTCTGCATCCTAAGCATGTGGTGATGAAACAAAAGAAGAATATATTGTATGAGTACAATATACACACATATATTCATTCATACGATACTTTGCGACCTGTTCAAATTTATCACCACCAAATACTTGTGACATGGCCACAGTCTGTAACAATATGTAGCAAATTTACATTCCACACCTGACTTCAATTACTCACCAAACTGGTTAGTCCTGCAGTGTCTCAGGGTTCGAACAGTGTCTGCAATCATATGCTGAAAGGTAGAGCAGAAAGCATGTCAATATGAGGGTGATTATGGAGTTGCTCAAGTAGCAGTGCCTGCTAGGATGGACAGCTGGCCAAACACCTTTGGGTGTAAACAGAAGAACTGTGTTTGGAGGGGGATATAACCTAAATTGGTGATACTGAGCTGGGAGTATAAAAGAACATTTGGTCCTTGTCTGTAGAAAGTGACTCCCAAACCTGACTACACAGATTCTGACTAAGCCTTGGGAAAACGCATTGTAAATAAACCCTATCTGCCTGTCTGAATTGGCTTTTACTTTTTGTGTTAGGTCATGCCTGGCCTTCTCTCTGTGAAGCCTTTTTGAGATCTCCCACTTGGGCTTGGGAAGCTCAGGTGTCAACATCGCTACTGATCTTCGTATGGTGTATATTGGTTTCGTGTCGTCGCGATTGCCTTTGAGCCTTTCTCCTCCTCTAGCCTAGGTGCTGCTGGATGGCTTGCAGGCCCCATACCTACCGCACACTGCACTCATCAACTCCCTAGTGCTTGCTGGATAGAGGCAGGAATTTCTGAGGCATCAAAGCTTCATGTATCGCAAATGGTGACAGGAAAAGAGATATTTATGAAAGACAAACGTTTCCTAGAACATCAATCCCTTCATGGAGACCATTTTCTGGTTGTAATTTGCACACCCCTTACAGTCTCCAGGGTTCCACTACAATCTCTTTCTTTAAAGTTCTCACTGATCTCCAGGCAAGTCTTCTGAAACCTTGGGCTGCTTTTGACAAGCTCCTATCACCGCACACTAGTGTAACTGCAACAGTCCTCTAACTGTAGCTACCATTTTAAGTTTTCCATAATGAAGGAAACAATTTAGGAAGAGACCATTCTCCACTATAGTTCCTCCTATACAGTTGCCAGAATAATCTCCAAATACTATTTTCATCATGCTCTAGCCCTTCTGGAGAGTCTACAGTAACTCTCTACCTTGTTTCATATCAGAATCCAAACATCATCTTGCTATTCAAGAATTAGCATCATTCATTATCTGGCCCACCAAACTTCCCCAAGTGGGTCATTTTCACATCCTGCCAGCACACACTGAACATAGAGAGCTTGGTCCACATACAGCAAACCCTCAATCCCTCAATGAATTATTGCTGAAACAATAATTTTAATATTAAAAATAATTACATAAAATCCAGCAGAACCACAGAAATATTATTTGAATATGCCCTACTGATTAAATTGTCCATGCAACTCAATGTATTTCTATTCAACAATAGAAAATTAAATAGGATGGTAATTACAGCAGTAGCTCAAGTTGCATTTGTGAACGATATGAGACCTGACTCATGTCTATGAATATATTGCTAAATTTATGTCTCCAAATTTCACCGCTATTCTCAGGATAGTTTTCTTATTTTAAACCATGGCGTCACACTGATTTCTATCATGTGCCATTTGTATAACTCAGAGCTAATGCAAGGCTCAGTTCTGCATGAGGCATTGAAACTTGAGTCATCTGTTTCCTGAAGGGGGAGGGAGGAAAATATGGTAAAAGATGGTCTTAACATTGAGAGGAAAGAGAAGAAAACAATGTTTCTGCATTATTTCATTGTGTGTAACTGAAACATTTAGAGATATTGAGCACAGGCACTTAGTATAGGGAACAACAGAAATCTTTCTAGACCCAATGACCACTTCTGGGTCTTCATGTGGTCTGGCAGTATGTGTTGGCCTGTTTCAGCCATTAAGAAAAATATACCAAATTATCCGTTTGCTGGCTCAAGCTAATATCCATAATGAGAAATGGGCTTCTCACAAGTTAATTCATTTAGTTTCTATTGGTCCATTATTGTGAAAGATGATCATGCTTTAGCTTAAGTGAAACCCTATCCTTTGCTAAGAAACATTCCTTGAAAATACTGACTCTACTAGGAAGGTCAGTTGCTTTCTCTGGCATCTAAGTATAGCACTTGAACAATGTAAGGTTGATTTTTGTCTTTCTGGAAACACTTATCACTTTACCCTGTCTTCTCCATCAAGAAGGGATCAGCACGAGGCATGCTGTGTCTTAAGAACTATCTGCTCTGAAGACCAGGACCTCACTGACCACAAGTCTGTTCTCTTTAGAAATGACTGTGCTAGTGACCCTTTGGTGGCCTTGAGCCTGTGTGTGCTAAGGGTCGGCTGTGTGTATGTATAACTGCACTTTCTAGCTGCCTTTTTAAATACAAGTTCTCTTTAGGAATTGAAAATTTTAAAGTAGAATATAACTTATTTACGCCATGCTATTTCCTTAAACTTTCTTAAAGAACTAAGGGTGCAGACAATTGTGGTTCCTAACAGAAGTACTTTAGGCTTTCTTTGTTTCAGTCTCTATAGTTACTTTGAAGTCTTGGCATGGATGAAAGCGAGATCACAGACTATATTAGCTGGCATTTAAAGGCTTCCGCTGGATTGTTGGAGAAAGGCAGGGAAGGGCTGATCAGAATAAAAGGAGAGAAGGGTGTAGGATCTTTCCACTGCTCTTTCCCATTTGTGCTTTATGAACTTGTTCTCTCACTTTCGTGGTGCTATTTGAGGGGAAATGACACAATGGACTTAACCAAGCCACTGGCTTACTCTCGGAAGAAAGTCACCCACCAGTTTGCCCTTAACAATAGACAACAGGCAGCTCATAAAGAGTGTAATTGTTCTCCCATGGCCCCTGTGGGTTAGAGGGAAAATGTTATTAGACCTTTACATGGAATTCCACTTGGTGGGACAAACCTTATCCCACATCTTCATGAATGCCCTACAAAGCTAATTTGAAATTCTTAAACAGATAAGTTAGCCAGGAGGCAATGTGAAAACTGACCAAAAGTTCATTTTCATGCAATCATGTCATTAATATCAAACACTGGAGAGTAACACGTTTGGAGACTAGAATTTTAGTTCCTAGAACCTAAGACCTTTGTTTGCAAATAGGTACCCTCTGAACTTCAGACCATTACACAGCTCAACACAGAGCACATCTAAAGAGTAAGTACAAAAATTTAACCTTGTAAATATTCATTCCCTGCTGTGTTGGTTGAAATGTAGCATCTAGAATAACTTAGCTGATTCCAAAGCACTCAGTGCAGAGAGAGACTTTAAAAGCTATAGACATAGCCACATCAAAAGCAACCATGGAATGATCTTCCTCAGAGTTAATAAAATGGATGTATGTTAAGAGATTCCAATATGTCTGCCTTTCAGAATCCAGGTGCTTGGGTTTCCTAGTTGTACAAGAGCCGACTACAGTTACTTTTCTGCCTCCCTTTATGTGAGGTTGAGTTAACCTGATGATAAGAGCAGTGCACTTATGAGGCAGACGTCAGATGCCAAACCTCATTTGGACTCAGCAGTTTGTACTGTTCTTTGGTCATGGTCTGTGGCCCCCGCCTCACTCAACCTTCTCTCAAATGCCTGACCAAGTCACACAGGGAAAAAGGGTCAGTTCATGAAAGAGTTGACACAAATCCATTACCATTACTGAAAAGGTCACTCAAAGGTCATGGTCTACTGACAGGGGTCACTGGTATGATCTTTAGCCATGAAGGAGAGTTTAATCTATGGCACTAAAGTATATCTGTCAGACAAATCCGTTCCCCTGGTAGTCAGCAGGGTCTCTCTGGGTATTCTTATTTTACTGCTGCTCAGTTATAACAGGTACTTCCACCCAAGGAAAGGTCAGAGAGGCTTGGAGGAGCCCACTGCATAACAAAGTACCTGAGAATGTCCTGGAAAAATTTCAGAAAGAGCCATTTCAGCAACTTGTGAGACAAGACTGACCTCGGGACCTCTCTCTGGTGAGTAGGAAGGGCATTTTGCCAGAGCTGCTCTGTCTGCCATGCTCAGAAGGGCTGTTTGTGCACAGGCTGATGGGGTGGACTTTCCCCTTACACACAGACCCAGAAATCATACCCTCACACCCCAGCTTGGAGTACTGGGAGACAGACATTTCCCTAGAAGAAGAGCTCTGTCCTCCCGAGCCTCTGAAGCAGCACACTCTGAGGCACAGGGAGATATCATGAAAGCTGTAAAAGTTAACCTCATGAGTTGAATCCCTTAGACAAGGACCTTGCAGTTTTATTTCTGATTCAATAATAGTCACTCAAGCCCTGATGTTAATCCATTTAAGTGTCATTTTAAAAAATAAGCAGATTTTCATTTTAGTATGCAATCATATTTGGTTCTTGAAACTTTGCTAATGCATTTATTTATTTATTTACCTACTTATTTACATACTTACTTATTTTAGGAGGTACCGGGGATTAAGCCCGGGACCTTGAACATGGGAAGCAGGCACTCAACCATTTGAGCTACATCCGCTCCCATTCATTTTTAACTGGAATACATTTTATTGGCAATGCAGAAAATGCAGAAAATAAGTTCCTGGAAATCACCATGCATTCATAAACCATTTGTTTCCTGAGGCAAGAAAGAAAAGAAAAGCATACATTTCTTCTATAACAGGAAAAAGGAAAAGTAACGAAATTTACTTACCAGCTTTTCGAAATTGACGAGATTATCCAAAAAAGTTTTATTTCCTTCATGAATAAATGTTACATCTGAAAATTAAAGTTAAAAAGACATGTACTATTAAATATGGAACATGTTAAGGCTTAAAGAACTCTAGAAATAATGCCACTTATTAACTTTTCTTAAACATTATGCAACACCTATAGATTATTCCATGCATTTAGTGAGGCAACCTGAAATTGACTGTATATAGTATTCAGTGTGAAATAATTCAGGTGTGTAGAGGAAAAGTCGTAGTATATACTTTGCACTCACCAAGGAGTGTTTGTCTTTAATTTCCTTACTGTAAGCTAATGATATTCCCAAAATTTAACTGGTCTATTATATTTTTAGGCCAGAACACTGAGGAGAAAAGTATGGATTACTCAGAAACAAAAGGATTTTACTATTTATGTGTTTGCTTTTAACCATCTCTGGCCAAGTGCATAGTACAGGACCTGCTTTACTTAAAAAGTTAAGATTTACATTTTTGGTTCACAAAGCTGGTGCCTGATTCTGTATCAGAAGTAAGTGAGGAAAGCAGCAGATTTGAAACTGGCAAGATTTCCGGCCCTAATCAACTGGTAGAAAGCATCACTGACAAAAATAAGATAAGGAGAGCAGGGTGAAGGTGCATTTTCAGAGGAAGGGAGAGTTAAATTTGGTTTGAGACTTACTACATTTAAAGTGACAGAGGATATTCAAATGTAAATCTCTTTCTGCTACAATAAATATAGGAGTGCCTCCTTGAGAGACAAGAATTTGGGAATTAGTTAAACATAGCAACTGAAGCTCTGAGAACAGATTTTTATAAAAAATCAGATCATAAGGTGAATAACAGAGCAACAGGGAATCCTCACATACAGCAGATCAGAATAAGAAATATAAAATTTAAAGAATGTGCAAAAATAATGTTATAACACAGACACGGAGAGCCAAGCAAAAATAATTTTCAAAAATTTTGTTAAAAGAATTCCAACAGGCAGAACTTTCAGGGAAGATGGCGGAGTAAGAAGCTCCAGAACTCAGGCTTTCTACCAAAACAACTATTAAACACGCAGTAACTGTCTGAAACAACTATTTTGAAACTCCAGAGGCCAGAAGAACACCGTACAATATCCACAGAAGAGTGGGAGCAAGAGGCTGACAAATTATGGTAAAGAATTGTAAACTGCTCTCTCCCTGAGTTGGCTACTGGCACCCATGCCCTACTCTTGCTGCAGGCTGCCATGGGGTCCAGTCCCTGGCTTGTGGCCGCTGACAGAAAGGGACATAAAAATTCTCTTCCCCAAGAAACAAGGTGTGCACAGCCTGTCACTGATCATGGCTTTTGATTAGCGAATTCAGACCGCTGGATCCCGGCTCTGAGAGCAGCCATTGTTTCAACATGCCCCAAAAAGGGGCGAAGGCGTTGAAGATTTAAAGACTACGAGCTTCCTCAGGGTTGTGAAGAAAAGTTAGTTGGAGGGCAGGCCAGGATAGCTCAGCTTTGGGGAGCCCCTGGAGAAGTTGTTGGTACCCTTCCTAACCCCTCCACAAGGTACTCTGGAGGCGATCTGAGCCCCATTCATGGGTCCCTGGCACTGCCTTGGCTGGGAAAGACCAAATTGGGAAAGTCCCTCCTGGGGAGCATAAAAGCAGACAGTCTGGGACAAAAGCCTGCTGACTTTAGATACCAGGGAGAGGGAGATTTGTTCCCTGGGAAAAAGAGGGGACAACCAAACTCCTGTCAACAGAAGAACTCCCAAACAACTAACAAGCAAGAGCTGGGACAAGACAGAGGCCCAGGAGGACAGGGAAAACCCTGCACAGTGCATTCACCAGGGGCAGACCTTCCAAATATGAGGGGGAAGTTCAAGAAAATCTGTCTTATCACTCGTGGTTACAAACCAAGAAATAGACATCCCAGGGAGTAAGTCCCAGAGTTAACATTTTAAAATATTAAAATGTACAGTGTAAAACCAAAGAGTACAAAGCAAACAAAGAAATAGGAAATGTCGATCTATCCAAAGGGAGAGGATAAAAATCCAGAAAACACCAAGATGAGAATGTGAACATTCCAAACAAAGCCTTAAAAAAAAAAGATTTTAAAAAAGCTTAAAGAGATGAAGGAAAGGACAGAAAAAGAACTACAGAGTATCAGGAAAACAATGACTGAATGTGGCAGTTTGATATTACTGATGAATTCCAAAAAAGAAATACTGATTATGTTGGTAAACTGGTCTGTTCCTCTGGGCTTGTGATACCCTTTGTAGTAAATTCAGAGGTTTCACTTTTACTTGATTAAATTATGATCAAAGCTTTGATTTGGCCATGTTAGTAGGACGTGAGTCCCAGCCCACCAAGGGGGTAGGGACTCAAAGAGTAAACACAGCAGAGGAGACTGTTGGCGTTTTGATGCTAGAGCCCTGGGAAGTAAATACATAGAAGAACACAGAGGAATAGAGACAGCTCCATACACATGGCAAAGGCCCCGGGCAGAGAGCGAGCCTAATAGTCTACAGCTGATCTTGTGGAGAGAACAGAGCAGCTGAGCCCGGGAAGAAACGAGCCCCAGGTAGAGAGATGAGCCTTATACCAGCCTAGAGCTGGGACCAGAAGAAGCTGGGATCAGGGAGCCTGAAGAGGAAGGCTGAACCCTTGCAAAGACTGGCAGCTATCTTGCTCCAACACATGACAACAGACTTTCATGAGGGAAGTAGTTTACTCTTTATGGCCTTGTGACTGTAAGCTTCTACCCCAGATAAATACCTTTTATAAAAGCCAACAGATTTCTGGTAATTTGCATCACCTCTTTGGCTGTCTAATACAATGAACAATATGAGAACTTTAGTAAAGAGAAAGAAATTTTAAAAAGGAACCAAACTACTGGAGTTGAAGACCACAATAACTGAAATGAAATATGCCCAGGAAGGTTTTAAGAGCAGATTGGAGCTGGCAGAAGAAAGAATCAATTAATTTGAAGACAATCTACTTGAAATGAGCCATGGAGAGGAGCAGAAAGAAATAAGAAATATTAAAAGAGAAAATAGCCTAAGAGAGCTATGGGACACCATTAAACACATCAATACTCATTTTGTGGGAGTACCAGAAGGAGAAGAAACAGAGAAAGGGGCAGAAGGAATAGTCAAAGAAATAATGACAGAGAACTTCCCAAACTTAGCAAAATATGTGAATATGCACATCCAAGAAGCTCAGAGAACACCAAACAGGATAAACATAAAGACAAATACTATATATGTAGTCATATATGAATTACACTATCAAATGCACAGGACAAGGAGAGAGTTCTGAAAGCTGCAAGAGAAAAGCAATGTGTTACATACAAGGGAGTCCCAATAAGAATTGTGATTTCTCATCAGAAACTATGGGGGCAAGAAGACAGTGGGCTGAAATACTTAAAGTGCTGAAGGAAAACAACTGCCAGTCAAGAATTTTATATCCGGCAAAACTCTCTCAAACATGAGGGTGAGATTAAGATATTCTCAGACAAAAAAAAGCTGAAGAATTTCATCACCACTAGACCTGCCCTACAAGCAATGCTAAAGGGACTTTTTCAGACTTAAAAGAAAGGACACTAGACAATGATTCGAAGCATCATAAAGAAATAAAGACCTGCAATAAAGGTAACTATTTGGGTAATTATAAATACCATATTATTATATTATACTGTTTGATATGTAACTCTACTTCTTACTTACTACAGGTGCTAAAATGCAAATGCATAAAAAGTAGTGATAAATCTAGATTCTTGGACATAAAATGTACAAGGATATAAGTAGTAACAAGTACAAAAATGGTATAGGACAGAGGGGTATAGGAAAAGTATAGGTGCATGTTGTTGAAATCAAGTTAGTACCAAACCAAATATAATTGTTATATATTTAGTGTGCTAAATTTTAACCCTATGGTAACCACAAGGAAAACAGATGAAAAATATATTGATAGAAATGAGAAGGCACTCAATATGGTACAACACAAGAAAACAAATAAATATAAAAGCAGGCTTTAACAGAAGTGAGGGACAAAAAAAGGTATAAGAGTTACAAAGGCTAAATAGCAAAATGACAGAAGAAAGAACTATATTATCAGTAGTGACTTTAAATGTAAATGGACTTAAATTCTCCAGTCAAAATGCAGAGATTTGCAGAATGGATAAAGAAGTATGACCAAACTACATTCTATCTACAAGAGACCCACTCTAAAGTCAAATATACAAGTAGGTTGACAAGGAAAGAATGGAAACCATGCAATTAATAACCAAAAAGAGAGCTGGGGTGCCATATTAAAATAATGGATAAAACAAACTTTAAGTCAAAAATGGGAACGAGGGACAAAGATGGACATTACACACTGATAAAGGGGACAATCCAACAGGGAGATGTAACAATTATAAATATACATGCACCTAACAACAGAGGCCCAAAATATAGGAAGCATGTACTGACAGACTTGAAGGGAGACACTGACAGTTCTGCATTAATAGTAGGAGACTTAACACACCACTCAGAAGATCAATAAGAAAGTTCAAGACTTGAATGATATACTATACCAACTACACATAACATAGATTCTTCTCGAGCATGCATTGATCATTCTCCAGCATAGACCAAATGTTGGGTCACAAAACAAGTCTCAATATAGTAAATAATATTGAAATCATACAATGTATATTCTCTGATACAATGAAATGAAGCTAGAAGTCAATAACAGGGAGAAATGGAAAGTTCATAAAGGTGGCAATTAAACAACATACTCTTAAACAACCAATGGATTAAAGAGGAAATCAGAAGAAAATTAGGAAATATCTTGAGGTGAATGAAAATGAAAATACAACATACCAAAAACTTATGGGATGCTGTGAAGGCAGTGCTGAGAGGGAAATTTATAGCTCTTACATTACAAAAGAAGACAGATTTCAAATCAGAGACCCAATCTCAAAACTGGAAAAACTAGAAAAAGAAGAGCAAACTAAACCCAAAGCAAGCAGAAGGAAAGAAATGAAGATCAGAGCAGAGATAAATGAAATAGGGGAAAAAATAAAAAACAAACAAACAAACAAAAAGCAAATTAAAAAAAATAGAGAGAATCACCAAAACCAAAAATTGGTTCTTTGAAAAGATCAACAAAATCCACAAATCTTTACCTATACTGACAAATAAAAAAGAGAGAGGATACAAATAATTAAAATCAGAAGTGAAAAGGGAGCAGAGCGGGTGAGCTCAGTGGTTGAGCACCTGTTTCATGTGTATGAGATCCCGGGTTCAATCCCTGGTACGTCCTTAAAAAAATAAAAATAAAAAGAGGGACGTTACTAAAGACCCTACTTACATAAAAAGAACTATAAGTGGATCCTATGAACAGATGTATGCCAATAAATTAGACAACTAGATGAAGTGGACAAATTCTTAGAAAGACACAATCTACCTACGTTGACTCAAGAAGAAACTGAAGATCTCAACAAACCAATTACTACTAAAGAGATTGAATCAGTAATCAAAAACCTCCCAAAGAAAATCCCAGGACCAGATAGCTTCACAGGATAATTCTACCAAACATTCCAAGAAGATTTAACTCCAATTCTCCTCAAATGCTTCCAAAAAATTGAAGAGGACGGAACACTCCCTAATCTGTTCTATGAGGCCAACATCACCCTCGTACGAAAGCCAGATAAAGATATCACAAGAAAATAAAACTAGAGACCAATATCTCTCATGAATATAGATGCAAAAATCCTCAACAAAAATACTAGGAAACTGAATCAAACAGCATATCAAAAGAATTATACATCATGATCAAGTGGTATTTATACCTGGTAGGCAAAGTTGATTCAACATAAGAAA
This sequence comes from Tolypeutes matacus, assembly GCA_026826555.1. Classification (NCBI taxonomy): domain Eukaryota; kingdom Metazoa; phylum Chordata; class Mammalia; order Cingulata; family Chlamyphoridae; genus Tolypeutes; species Tolypeutes matacus. The sequence goes on from JAKSZT010053769.1 coordinate 9,533,804, forward strand.
ATCAATTAACATAAAAACCACATTAATTGAATGAAGGAAAAAAAAAAAACAAAAAACCACGTGATCATCTCAATTGATGCAGAAAAGGCATTTGACAAAATACAGCATCATTTCTTGATAAAAAAACACTTAGGACACTAGGAATACAAGGAAACTTCCTCAGCATGATAAAGGACATATATGAAAAGCCCACAGCTAACATCCTACTTAATGGTGAAAGATTGAAAGCTTTCTCTCTAAGATCAGGAACAAGACAAGGATATCCACTCTCACCACTGTTATTCAGCATTGCACTGGAAGTTCTTACCAGAGTAATTAGGCAAGTAGAAGAAATAAAAGGCATCCTAACTGGAAAGGAAGAAGTAAAACTTTCAGTATTTGCAGATTATCTTATTCTATATACAGAAAATCCTGAAAAATCTACAACAAAGCTCCTAGAGCTAATAAATGTTCAGCTAAGTGGTGGGGTACAATATCAATACCCCAAATCAGTAGTGTTTCTATACACAAGTAATGAACATTTGAAGAAGATATTAAGAAAAAAAACTCCAATCCCAATAGCAACTAAAAGAATCAAATATCTAGGAGTAAATCTAACTGAGGATGTAAAGGACTTATACACAGAAAACTATAAAACATTGCTAAAAGAAATTAAAGAAGACCTAAATAGATAGAAGGATAGCCCATGTTCATGGATTGGAAGACTAAATAGCATTAAATTGTCAATACTACCCAAAGTCATTTATAGATTCAATGCAATCCCAATCAAATTTCTAACAACCTTCTTTGAAGAAATGGAAAAACCAATCATCAAATTTATATGCATGGGTAAGGGGCCCTGAATAGCCATCTTGAAAAAGAAGAATGATGTTAGAGGATTCATACTTCCTAATCTTAAAACTCACTACAAAGTCTCACAAATCAAAACAGCATATTGAGTGTTACATAGCGGGGCTGGCTGATAGCCAACCTATACAGCCCTATCTGGGAAATTATTTCAGTATTTTATTGCATTAGCTATAATTTATAAAAATAAATGGAGTCTAAGTTCTTCTTTAAAAAAAAAAAAAAAAAAACAGCATGGTACTGGCACAAGGACAGAATACAGACCAATGGAAGAGAATTGAGAGCTCAGAAATCAACCCTCACATTTACGGCCAATTGATTTTTGGCAAGGTGGTAAAGACCACTCAATTAGGAAAGAGCAGTCTTCAACAAATGCTGCCGGGAAAACTGGATCTCCCTTTGCAAAAAAAGCAGAAAGACCTCTATCTCACACCATATACAAAAATAAACACAAAATGGATCAAAGACCTAAGTACAAGAACCTAAATTTATCAACTCCTAGAAGATAATATAGGGAAGCACCTGCAGGATCTTGTGTTGGGCAATGGTTTCTTAGACTTTACAAAACCCAAAGCACAAGCAACAAAAGAAAAAAATAGATAAAGGTGACCCCATCAAAATAAAAATATTTGCTTCTCAATATCTTTGAGATGTTTTACTTTATCATGAAAGTAAAATTACAATCTACACAATGGGAGAAAATATTTGAAAACCATATAGCCAGTAAAGGATTAGTGTCCAATATATATAAAGAAATCCTTCAACTTAACACCAAAAGACAAACAAACCAATTTAAAAATGGGCAAAAGACTTGACTAGACATCTCTCCAAAGAAGATATACAAATGGCCAGAAAGCACATGAAAAGATGCTCAACATCATTAGCCATCAGGGAAATGCAATCAAAACTACAATGAGATACTATTTTACACCCATTAAAATGGCTTCTTTAAGAAAAAACAAACAAACTTAAAATAACAAGTGTTGGAGAGGATGCATAGAAATAAGGACACTCATTCATTGCTGGTGGCCACCGTGGAAGACAGTTTGGCGATTCCTGAGAAAGCTAATATAGAATTTCCATATGACCCAGCAATCCCACTACTTATTCCCAAAAGGCTTGAACAGATATTTGCACACTGATGTTCATAATGGCATTATTCACAATAGCCAAAGATTGAAGCAGCCAAGTGTCCATCAGCAGATGAATGGATAAACAAAATATGGTATATACATACAATGGAATATTATTCAGTTATAAAAAGGAATGAAGTCCTGAATCATGCGACAAAATGTATGAATCTTGAAGCCATCATGTTGAGTGAAATAAGCCAGATACAAAAGGACAAATATTGTATGATCTCACTGATTTGAAGCATTTAGAATAAGCAACCTAAAAGAGTCAGAAACTATAATATAGGTTACTAGGGGATGGGGAGGGGATAGGGAATAGGAAGTTAAGGCTTAAGATGGGCAGGGTTTCTATTTGGAATGATAGAAATGTTTTGGTAATGGATGGTGGTGATGGGAGCATGACATTGTGAACACAATTTATAGCACTCAAATATATATCTGAATATGATTAAAAGGGGAAATGTTAGATTGTATATATGGAACTACACTACACAAACAGTGAACCCTAAGTTAAACCATGGATTTTAATATTACAAATATAAAAATGTGCTATCATCAATTGTAACAAATATTCTACATTAATGCGAGGTATTGTTGGTGGGGTGGTATATGGAAATCCTGTGTTTTACGCATGATGGTTCAATAAACCCACAATTTCTCTAATAAAGAAATTTAAAAAAGAATTGTAACAAATGTACCATAATAATGTAACGTGTTAATAATACGGTGGTATATGGGAACTCTGTATTTTTTGAATGAGTTTTCTTTATACTGACAACTTCTCTAATAAAAAAAACAACCTGATAGAAAAGAGAGAAATAAATTTAACCTTAAAATTTCCTATAACTTGAAGGAAGAACATCTACATTTAATCAAGACTTTTATACTGCTGGTCCCAAAAGGGCGATCGAGAGATGGTTGTTCCAGGTGCTTCACATCCCCCGTGCGGAAACCTACCTAGAAAACTCCAGACTTGGAAGCTTTGGCTGCAGGTCAGCAGGACACCACCAGGACGGTGATTCAACCCTTTCCCAAAGCATCCCTTATACATAGCCTCCAGCATGGACTGCAACATTTTCATGAGATTTTTTTAAATATTATTTTTATTATTATAATTTTTAACTAATGTCCTAGTAGGAAAAAAATTTGCCATTCATTACACATTCTACTGACAGCCTCTCTGGTTATTTTATTATCTTTCACAAGTTTGCTTTTAGAAAATCAGTGTAAGCCTTCGTTCTGTGGTATAATATTTAGAAAAGAGTAGTCCATATGGTTAGCTTTTACCTTTTCTGTATAGCAAGTAAAACCCGAGGTGCACTTTATCTGCACTAAACACCACCTCAAAGCCTGGCCTCCACTAACTTGCTGAGAATTCCAGATTTCAAAAGCCATCTTGGTATTACTTGGTCCATTTCCCAGGGTTACAAAGTTTGTCACCCTCTCCCTATTTCCATAAGGATGAGGATGAAGACGGTGACAATAATGACAGCTTACGTTTATTAACACTGTTAGACCTGGCTCTCAGTGCTTTACCTGCCTTACCTCATTTAATCCTCACAAAACCCATAAAGTCTAACCAAAGGAGGAAAGAATATGAAGTACTAGGGCCCAAAGAACTTCTGCAGCTGGCGCAGTCTCACACAGCTACAAGTATCAGAGCCAGGAATCAAATGCAAGGAGGTTGTCCTCTTACCCTATAGTCCCTCTCTGGGTACCTCAAGTTGAAAGGACTTGGACATTCTTTCCTGCCAGATACAGTCAACTTGCTCAATTTGTAGCTTATCAGTTACCTCTGTAATGTTAAAATGTTTCCCTCATCACTCCATCTCTGGATTCCCTCCTGCCTTAGGTATCTCCTCTTCTTGGGTGGTCCCTCTTAACCTCTCAGGGATTTGCTGAGGTTGGCAGACAGCACTGGCTGCTCTGTGGAGGGCTGGAGCTTGGGAGGATGATGCTGAATAAGAAGGGAGGAAAGGTGCCACGAATCCCAGGTGAGCAAGAGCCGAGGTGGTGGCTGTGGCGCCTGGGGTGGGTGGGGACAGAAGATAGGCTGTTGGGGCCACAGCTTGGGTGGAGAGGAAGGGTTTGGCGATTGGAGGTTTTGATGCAGTTGAATGGCAGGTGTGTTAGGAGGAAGGAGTGAAATAGATGAAGGAATAGGTGGTCCAGCTCAAAAACTGGCATTTCAGAACTTAAGTCATGAGAGGTGCCGTTTCAGGGCGCTAACCAGGTCAAGGCTCCTTTCACATACAGACATCGTGAAGATACTTCGAACATCTCATAAAATAGAACGACTGGATGAAATGACACCATTTGAGTAGGTGACAACTGAAAGAGGAGGAAGAAACACTTTGTTTGCCTTCAAATACCCCCACAAATCTGCAACAATAATCTCCACTCCACCTACCACGAGGACCCAGGTTTGTCTTCAGACACCTCTTGATTATTCGCCCTAGTGTAAGGGACCTCAAAATACTGTACACTACAGGAGCACTCAGTGGCTTTTGATCTGAGGGTTTCCCTGGTCCTCAGCTCAGCTGGACCCTTTCCCCAACTCTGAGTTAGCATCTCAGTTTTCACACCAGAGCAGGGGAGAAAGTGGATCAAAAGGCAAGAAATTCCCTGGCAAATAAGAAAGCTGATGGCTGGAAGGATCGTCAGGTTGTACACTTGCTTATAACCAGCATGCCAACTGGGAATTGACTATTTAAAAACAAAAAACAAAAAACACAAGCGGTCTAATCCTTCCTAAACACCTAAAGAGTTCAGCTTGGGCTTATTTCTCTAGTTAAAAGCAATCCAATAGTAGGCACAAGAGAAGGGAAAAAAGAATTTTCAGTAAAAATTAAGCTGATTGCTCCAAAATAGTTTGTTGCAACTTTTAAAGTAATTATGCGGTTAAAAAAAATCTAAAACTTAATGTATATTTTTCTGAAATGTCTTATTTCAGGAATGATACACATACATATACATATACATATATTCAATTTTCATCCCATTTTCTCTTTAGAAACTACTTGAGACAAAAATGGGAAAATACAAGAGTACTCATAATGTTTGTTTTTGTGATGACAAAAATTAAGATAAAGGAAAAATAAAGTGTTTATTTAAACTTGAGAAGAATTCTAATGAAAAATGAAAAAAATGTTTAATTTACTGCTTGTTCTTTTAGAATGATTAAATGTATTTTCAGAAGAAAAAAGGGAAATTTGTTTTGCTGCCAACAATGAGGTCTAGATAAATTCAGTAGAGCAGAAAATTACATCTATGCTAAGATGTAAGTGTGAGACACTTGACTGCATTAAACATTTCTGGGAGAAAAACACTAATATATGATGCTATGCTCATATTTAATTAAGTTAAAGGTACATTGTTAACTACTTTCTTACTATCTTAAAAATATTTGTTTCAAAGTTTTTTCTACCTAAACTTCCTTTTCCAGATCTGTTCTCCTCATTTCTTGTTTATTTGTTTTTAAATGATTCTAAATGTTACCACCTGCCTCTACCGCCACTGAAGGCATTTTATTTTGCAAATAAAAATCATAAGCCTGTGTTTTATTTTGCATATAAAAATTGTAAGCCTGAACAAACTTATCTTAAAAGTAAATAAGTATGAATAATAAAATGGACTTTTAAATGGTTCTTTTGGCATTGCAATATTTCCTTATTTCATCCCTCCACATTGATCAGAATCTTTACAACTTGAATGAAGTATTCTGTGCTTCTCCAAATTGTCTTAATATCATATTCTTGCTTCTTGGGAAAGTCTTGCTTTATATTAGATGAAGACTAAATGAGTAGCTGAAGGGATGCACAGCAAATCACAATACATCTCCAAGCTCAGGCTGTTTTTGGGAAAAGCTGGAGGAGAGGGAAACTCATCTTTATTGTTGATGGGAAATGCCAGGGTAGAGCTGAGGGGCAACCAAGCCATCCAACAACCCAGTTTCCAGGCAACTCACTTCTAGAATCACACGTAAAGTTCAGCCTGATACAATAGAAGTTAGAGGCCTCTGAAGGGCAAAGGCTGAATGGAAGAGTATTCTTACAAAATCCTTTGAAGGAATCAAAATACAGCCAAGAAAAATGACCAAACCCCTTTTCTCTGAAAAGCACATAAGGAAGGACAACTGAGTGTCAGTAGTGCAGGCCAGATTCAAAAGAATTTCCCTTTCATTGATCCCTTTGGTTTAAAAGAGAGGCCACTGAGATCTCATTAGTAAATTTAACTAACATGCCATGATGAATTATTTGTTGATTTACAGGAGAGAGGCCAGTGGACTAACTTGGAGCTATCAAATACTTTCTTAACTAGATTCCACTCCTGGAAAGAAAAAAGTACATCATCTACCAATAATTTTCATATACTCTATTGATTATGTTGGCCAAAGATATTTCTCAGACAAGTTGTGGGCTGGGTCTCTGTAATTTAGATCGCAAACAGAGTGTGATTGAGAACCATCTGGGTTCTTTATGCAGCCTTATTCCTGGGTGAATTAAGTGAATTGTAGAGTCAAAGGAAATAATCGAGCACTCTGAAGCACAAAAAAAATTAAAGCACAAAAGTATACAGTGCAATGTTTTGTGGGTCAAGTGAAAATTCTTTGATGTCTTCTCAAGCAAAATTAAGTTATTTTTTAGGTATCTCAGAAATAGTTGAGTATTGGAAAAAAAAAAAAAACAACCAAAAACACAAGCAAACACAATTAGGTACAAAATGTCAAAATTACTGTAAAGAAATAAAATGAAAGTCCTTTTTTTTGCCCTCTATAGTTAGAGTGATAAATTTCTGGAAGAAGGAATTACATAGCATAAAAGATAGAAAATCATTACCTTTAAGCAATAAAGGCATGAAAGGGATTTTTGGTGGCTTCATCTTTTTGAATGCATCTCTGTAGGCTTTGTGATTCAGGGAAGGATCCTTCCAAACCAAGCAGGATGCAAAGAAAGAGAAAAATCAATATGGTATAAGAAACAATTCTAAATCTATTTTTGCTATACAATTTGAACATGATTTAAATATAAAGAAGTTCTTCCTAAAAATGAAGTAGATATTAGTTTACAATAATGGGAAATGACTACAAAAGAGAGACACCTTTTGATTGCCCTATTATTTTCCTCAAATAGGTTCTTTAACTACAGTTTCCTCTGCATAATTTTTATCATGAGGTAACCTCAAAGTCTTTTGTTAGATACAGTGCAAAGAAAAACTACCTTCATAATGCATAGACTATTTAGGGAAAATAAGAAAACACTGTTTGATTATGTTCTGAAAAGAAACTATAAATGCTGTGCCTAAACCTAAGAAATGGTAAAAAGCAGAAAAGAATAATGCATAAGACACTAATTTGCACACTAAATTTATACTGCTTAATTTCATAGGCTTTGAAATGGTCTAAACTTAAAAACCTGCCTTATGAAAAATCATACCAAAAGGAATCTCTATTCTCAACACCTTTTTACCTGGAGAGGAAGAAGAATTAACTAACTGTCAATTTGGTCCTCTCCATAAAAATCTATTTTTTCATATCCATCGTCTAAACTACAAGACACTGTAGAGCACAAACACAGACCACTGAAATCTAGAAAGAAATCAGACACCAGCAATTAATTTGAAGAATAACTCCCCTTTGGCCCAACTACTTACTGTTAAACTTTCAAGTTCAGAGAAAAGTTTCTTAAACTTCCCAGGGATTTTCTAAAAACAAAACAAAAACAAACAGAAAAGGTCACTGAAGTCAGTTATTTTGAGAGACACAGAGAGGTGTTTCCATTAAGTTGTGCTTTCACACACCACATTTCTGAAGAGAAATACCTCTTTCATGTGGTTCTACCCTGATTGCTTCTCATTATTCAATTTCCATCAGTCTCTTAATGTGACAGTTCTTGGGAATGTTGCTAAAATCAGTTTAAAGTAATAGCCACACGTTTCAGAAATCTAGCTGATTAGACAGACATTCCACATGCTGGTGATTATTTAATAAAAACAACTTAGATTTCAGTTTCATGTTCTAACTTTGACATCTGTTCTCTTTTTCTTAGTAGTTTTGTTAAGTATGAAATAAAAATGTCAGCTGCCTTTAGTGTGGCTGAGGGGAAGACCAGATGCCTTCGATGCTGACTTGGTAATCTCTTGTGGTAAAAAGCAGATTTGAAGTCAGTCTGAGTTTGGATTCCAATTCTGATCCCTTCTAGCTGTGTGGTTTGGGATGAGTTGGTGCTCTCTGATCCCAGTTTCCTCATCTGAGGATATGGTGATAACTCAGGAAGAGTTTATGGTGCTTGGTAAGTGCTTAACAAATTCCAGCTGATAACACTAATGATGTTCAAGAAAATACTTGGGGGATTTTCTGTTTCTAAAAGGAAACAAAATAATGAGGCAAAACCCATAATAATTAGATGTTTAAATTATTTAGAAATGGATTTCTCATTTGATAGTCACAGCAAACAGGTAGTTTAATCTGTTTGGAAACTAATGCCATGCACACACACATTCACACACACATCAGTGAATGGAGGGCAAATCAAACAAGAAAACATGAGATGCTGGCATTTGCAACTGAGTCCAATCTTTCTTACATGTTGTGTGTCTTACAATCTGTTGGATGTCCTGTGTGAATGTCCCAGTGGCACCTCAAACTCAACGTGCCCAAAGCCAAATTGATCTATTCCAGAGGTCAGCCATGGGCCAAATCTGGCCTACAGCCCGCTTTTGTAAATACAGTTTCATTGGAACCTGGCCATGCTCATTCTTTCGCATATTGTCTTTGGCTGCTCTTGTACTCTAATGGCAGAGTTGAGTAGCTGAGACAGAGACCACATGGCCTGCACAGCCTAAAATATTTTCTTTCTGGCCCTTTACAGACAAAGCCACCCCCAACTCAAACTCCGAGGCTCTGCCATTCAGGGTTTCTCTCAGAGTCTTCCTCAGCTACCCGGTGGCAGAATGGGTCCCTCCACTTCCTCCTTCTTGGTGCACCAGGACGTGGTTCAAGATCTCCTTCACCGTGTGCATCCTGTGATCTAACCTCTGGGCCCACTTACTGTCAGCCATGGCACTGATACAGTACTCTGCATGTAGTAGGCAGTCAAGACACACATTAAATGCATGCTGTTTGAATTTGACTGAATTATTTCTCCCAATTTTGCAAGTCAAATCTTCTTTCAAGGTTTAGTTCAAATTCCACTCTGTACAGGCCCTTGCGAGCCATTTGCTTTCCTCCTGTTCTGATTGGCTTTGGCACTTGTTGCCCACCTGCTCTAATCTCATGATGTGTGTGTGCATGTCCTGCTTGCCTCACCAGAGGAGGCAGGGCTTTCATTTCTTTCCTTTTGAACTCCTTGAAGGAGCACTGACCCTGACCCTTGGGTTGGCATAGGGCATCCCATCAGGGAACCTCCCTGACTCAAAGAAAGCGAGTCCATGGGTGGTCCAGAGTCCTATAATGAGATCTAATGTAAGAAAAAAAAAAGTTGTGCTATCAGCTTCTCTCTCATAGGAATTGGGAGTCATGGGAGAATGGAGCAGCTAGTGACAGGAACTGAATCTGAGAGGACATAATGTAGGGTTAAGAGGAGCAAATAAGACCACAGTGAGCCACAGACAGGTTGGAGCAATGACGGAGACATCCTTTGATTAACGAGAAATGTGGAGGGAGAGAAATGGCACACAGCACTCTATGTGAGAGAGCCAGACAGGAGGGAAAAGGAGAAAGAAGGAATCGAAAGCTCACAGAAGAAGGTGACGAGGCCACGGGAGAGGCAGCACACGCTGCTTCTGTGTCTGGCTAAGTTTGGGGACTGTCCAGCTTCAGTCCTGCCACATATACCCTCAGAGTCCATCTTTCAGTACTTGTGTTATCTTGAGAGTGCCTCTGCCTCTTATCACCCAAACCAGCTTTCAGAACACAGCACTTACAGAGGCCAATCCAGGATTTGGGAGGACTGAAAGTTCTAACATTCTATGGGCCCTCTTAAAGGAAAAAGAATACAAAATCAACTTGCATTTGCAAATTTTACAAAGATACACATCATCCAAGCGCACATATTCCTAGGGGCCTTTGCAAGTGAGAAAGCTGAAGCTTCAATGCATTGGCATCACAGTGAATCTACTTCTGAATGCATCATGACGCAGGTCAGATAGGAAAGGACCAGAATGGAATTGTAAACACACGATCAGAGGGGCAGAGAAAATGAAGACTAAATTGTAGCTGGGGTACATTTTTAAAAATGTTATCTTTTTTATATATATTAAGAACCATTTTAAAGACCACTTTACCAAGAGTCCCTACCGATTTGAGACTTGACATATTTCTTTGGCTTTTCACTGAAACATTCTCCTTTCAGGTCTCTCCTTCCCCCCCAAGCTCCTGGAACCCTGCGGCTCACCTCCCAGGTTTGCGCCAGCCGGCTGACAGAAGCAGTGTTGAGACCCATCACGATAGCAAAGAAAGAATTCAGGTTTCTCTGGGCTTTGCAGCTATGGAGTGAAAAAAAGCAGAGGGCTCTTTGAGGCAACATCCTTTTCCCAGGTGATCACAAAAGATACAGCTGAAAAGAATCTCCTAGGCCACAGAGTTTACCCTCTAAGGCAGAACTGGACTCTGTTCTACAGAGAACGCACCTTTCACCACCGCTCTGTGAGAACCGGCCTCTCCTCAATGGTTTGTTCCTAACACCTAGAGAAATGTTTCCAAATGCCTCAGCTAATCCTTACCTTTACGAAAAGATCTGTGCTCTTGACACCTGTGAACATTTAAAAAGATTCTGGCTTTTTTAGTCTATTTCATACACCTTAACGATTTCAACTAAAACTCTCATTGTTATTGCTCCCTAGTCTGTCTAATTAGTGTAATAGGGGTTTTTTTGTTTGCTTTTTTTTTTTTTTTGGACAGATAATCCCTTCTCATCTCACAGGCCCAAGCTCCCCTCTCAACACATTTAAGCATATTTTCTTTGATACTGATAAAAGAGCTACTGTATTTTGTTTATATTTAAAATTTGGCATATATAATGGGACTACTGTCTCACATTTCTCATTTAAAGAAAAATGAAGTAAAATGCAAAACAAGATCTTGCTGAGCTTCATTCACTCTGTAAGGTTATTTGTTCTGCACACAGTCAATCACACCTTAGACTCAACTAGACAAAATTCCACTCATTTCCAAGGCCGGCTGAGGGGGCTTGGGTAGGAGGAGCTTGGACTTCAAGATCAGCCGAAACAGCCTGTGAATTCCAGATTCCTTTATCACGGGAGCATTATAAAACAAACTCGCAAAACAAACAAACAAACAAACAAAAACTCGCTGAGGTTAGTCTTTAAAATTAAGAAATTACCCTACCTTGATGATTAAATAGGAAAAAATGTGAAAGTGCTTAGCCTTAAGAGGGTGCATAACAGGCACCCAAAGTGTGCTAATGTAGCCTCCCTCAAATGCCATCTCTTCTGTGGCGTCTTCACCAATGTCTCCAAATGGAAATTGGGGACAGCACATATACAACTCTGGATCCTGCTTTTTCAGTTGAAATAGATGTTATATTATGTACTGTGGACTCTTCACTATCACTGATGGCTGTAGAATATTTCATTAAGAGCTTATTCCATAATTTGTTCATTCATCACCCTATTGTGGACATTTATTTTCAATTCCTTCCTGCTATACAGAATGCTGTAATGAATATCTTTTTTTTTTTTTTTTTTTTACCGGGAGGTACCGGGGATCGAACCCTGGTCTCTCCATATGGTAGACGGACGCGAACCTCTTGAGCCACATCCGTTTCCCTGTAATGAATATCTTTGTGCATAACATTTTTTTACTGTATTTATGAGTTTTTCAATAACCTAGATTTCTAGCCATTACAGGGTGGGTCAAAAGCTATGCAGACCTTAAAGGTTTTTGATACAAATTATAAAGGGCTGTCCCAAAAACGGTTCCAATCTCTAGTTGCACAGAAAGTATATAAGAGCACCTAGTACAGACCCCAGAAAATGATCTGAAGCTGCTGAAGCAGTGATGCACATGGCTGGTTGGGCCCTGGCAGACTCTGCCTGTACTAGCCTGGTTCTAGAGCCAGCCTCATGGACTCGAGTCTGCCCAAGTCCAGCCGTCCTTGGGCTCCAAGCCAGCGAGGGTCAGGCCTCGCAGCACCAAGAGTGGGATCTGGAAAGTTGTTGCTACCTCCACACCTGGTGTTCAAGATAACTGGGCGATACTTAAGCACACACAAACAAAAGCACATATAAGTAATATCTGAATCTATAAATAGAAAGCAAATAATATAGGCATGATTTCTCTAGAAGACAAATTGATACAGTACAAATATTGGGTACCATTCTAGTCTGTTACCAAGAGTCATTCATTCCTTGACATGAACAGGCTGTCTGACATGAAACATTGCAGTTTAGCAAGCAGTCTTTTGCCTCTGTGTGAGGAAATAAAATCCATTCAATCCACAGAGGTGGAGGATGGGGATGTGAGAGGGATGGGGAAACATGAATATGCAAATAGGAATGCCTTAGGCAAAGAAAACACTTCATGATTGTGGAAATTACTATTTTCCCTTGATTATTCATACCAGTGTGATTAAAAGAAATATGACTTTATGTTTCTGTTGGCATTCTACTTCATGGGCAGGGGATGGAGACCAGTACCATAAATAATTCAAGGATATGGGGCCATATGGAGATGTGAATCTATTTCATTTCGCTGCAGATGGATACAATCTTACACTGAGAACTGAGCTGGATGGTGTCACTTTACTTCCTGGAACATTAATGTCCCATTTCTCCATGTACTGGAATGTTTCAACCCAAAGAGCATCATCTTCAGGAATTTCACAGGCTATAATGGAATGCACTGGAAAAACTTTTTAAAAAGGTGCATTCATAATAAAAGCAGTCCAAGACTTGAGCAGATCGGTTATCACTCTCTAGCTCTTCTTCCACTCCCACTCACACCACAACCAGGCCAACACGGTCTCTTATCTCTTGCCTAAGTAAACAAAATATCCTACCTCTTAGGGTCTATTTACCTACAGCTGATCTGTGCTATTTTCACATCAACCTTCCTGAGATCACCTTCCACAACATCCGTACAACCACCCCCCCCCCGCCCCGCCACCACACACACACTCTTGCCCAGTTGGATACCTTTACCTTCCCTGATGGTGCGCTCTGCTTATCAGCTTCCACACCACCAGTGAGTTTTACCTCCGCAGGGAATGTGCCTTTCTGAATTTTTACCTGTCAACATCTCACCAAGAATTCAAATATAACCTGAAATGCTACTTCCTTCAAAAATGTTTTCCTAATCCTTCTCATATCCCTTTGGATTTGATCTTTCCTTCCCTAAAGCCCCCAATAGAATTTGACCCCCTAACAGGGCACTTCCCTATTCTACTTTGCACATTAGCCGTGTGTGTTATAAAAGTATCCCCCCAGGAGACCGCAGCCTCTGTGAGAGCAGGGATTGAGTGTAGACTCAGTCTGATGTCCCCAGAGTACCTTACACGGATCTATGCATATGATGGGTAAGCAGTACATGTATCCAGAATATATCACTATTGAGGGGGACTCAAAAACGGTGTTATATGGAAACTACCTTGGATGACCAGTGGAGAAATGAAATGGGGCTGGGGAAGCATTTGATCCATGCTGGTCTTTGTGCTTCTGTTGGGAAGCTGTTTGAAGAGCAGTCTCAGAGCACTAATTCGGTATTTTAAGAGATACATCCCAGCAAGTGACTAAAATCTCATTTAACCAACATTTACTGAGTCACTGCTATTTACCAAGTTCTATATCAGATACCCCAGGTGCCATGATTAACCTGTCCTCTGGGAAGTTATACAGTCCAGTGAAGACAGACAGATAAATTTAATAAATGTAAATTTAAAGATAAAGAGAATACATATAATAAGAGAAGTTTGGTTTGTTTGTTTTTTAAAGGAAGAAAACTGTGTGTGTGTTAGGGGAACAGGTAGGAGTTGACCCTGCATTTGAAAATAAAGGATGACATGAGGAAAGAAGTCACATTTGAGCCAGGTCTGAACAATGACAGCAGTTTTCTGGGTGCAAGCGGCCACTCTTGGCAGAGCCAACAATACACGTCCAGGTTTGGAGGATGGTGTGGGGCGGGGGAAGAGATGGGGCATTCAGAGTGGCTGGAGCAGGGAACCCATGGGGATGAAGCCAGTGCAGGGCCTTCTAAGGAGCTTCTGAAGTTCATAGTGGGTGAAAAGAAGCCAAGAACACACCTGATTTTCAAGGACTGTCACTCCCTCACATCATCTTCCCCAATTTTCCAGCCTACTGTGGTTCTTCTGGCTAGACTGGGATTTAGCGGCAGGATGCAGGATTGTATACTGCCTGCTTGTCAGTTCTATCTATAGCACAGTGCTTCAGTCTGGTAATTTGACATTTACTTTAAAATATAAATACTGCAAATGCAAAGATATAAATATTCAAAAACAGACCTTTTCAGCCATTTGGTCACTTAATGCAATATTGAATTTTCACATTCCAGCCCTTCCTATAACCACATGGGGAAAATAATTTACGCTTTCAAGGAGACTAGAGGAACAGCACTCTTCCTGAGGAGAAACTTACTGAGCTGCAATTTTGATGAACTTCTTCACCAGCTGCACTCGCTTGCCCAGCTGGCTGCAGAGTAGAATTTCGGTGGCCACCCAGAGCTGGACTTCATTGCATCTCTGGAGCAGAAGGCTGAGGTTCACAGTGTGCTCCCCACTTCCCTGTCTGCTGAATGTGAAGTAGATCAGCTCTTGCTGGAAGAAAGTATATTTATGCCAGGGATTATTTTTAGTACATTCAAAGTCAAATTGGTACAAAATTTAGCCCATTTTTAAGCTATCTTCAGTTAGTCACTGCAATTTCATTAGATCTGTTAACAGAGGATAACCAATAACAATATGTTATAAAGATAATTTTTCAGAATTTAAGGATCGCAAAGCCCTTACAACTTAAGACAGTCTGCAGTTTAAATCATAGACTGAATCCAAATCAGTACTCCAAGACAATGGTTCTCAAATTTTAGTATGAATCAGGATCACTGATGGCTAGACCCACCCACAGAGTTTCTGATTATGCAAGTCTGGGTGGAGCCTGAGAATTTCCATTTCTAACAAGTTCCCAGGTAAGGTTGCTGCTGCTACTGCTGCTGGTTTGGGTATCATACATTGAGAACCACCGATTTAAAATACTGTCAAATCCTAAACGGGAAAAAAGTGAGATTAAGTCATGATCCAATATTTTATTAATATCAAATTGGGTAAGACCAATAACTATTTATGCAGACTAATCATATGCAGAGCAATAGAAGAGATGTGCTTTTAAAGGCAAGTGACCCACATTTTCCCACTGGATATGCAGGATAAGCAGGGATACAGGCCACTCTAACACTTTCAAAGTCACAAGTCCATTAGCCTTAAAGTTCACTACTTGTTCAAATTCAGTTCATAAGGTTGAAAATTTCTCTCAACTGAATGAGAAAATAGGAAGACATTTAAAAGACATTCCAAAATCAAAGTGAAGCCCAAGGGTCCCTAAACTGGGTGTGATATTCCTTCTTTGGAAGGAAAAGGCCATTTGCAATGAAAAATTTCACCTCAAGGCAAAGCCAACCCAACATGTGATTTCCCAGGGCTGTCATATTTTTCATGTCTTGAGTCCTCTGAGTCTTTCCACTGGCCAAATTTACACATCGTCAGTAGCATTTTGCTCCTACTCTATTGTTTTATAAATATTATGATCTATCCACAAAGGAGAAGTTGATGGACATAAAAATTTGAAACATTTCTCAAAGTTTTCCAGAAACCCCAAAGTCTTGCAGCACAGTTTAAATTTATAGGATTTACTTAAAGCAAAAGGATGTGTGTGTGTGTGTAAGTACACACATAAATATAAATGTTTCATTTGTAACTACTGTAATTTTCATGGAAAAGGTAAAAACCACTTATATCAAAGGTATTAAAGGTATAGTAGCTCTTCAACCCCATTAAAGCTTCAAATATATACATAAATATATATATATATATAAAACACACACATATATATACGCCCATGTAAAACATAGCATATTTACACTACATTACGCAAACATTTGATTGCACCAGGAGCAAATAAATCATGACCATGTATTCTGCTTTTCCTAGGATTGGGTCAGTTTTTCAATATATTTTAAATCTTCAAACATCATTTGGACCATGCTATACTAGCAAAACTATATCACCAGATGATGGGTCTTTTTTTTTTACACTTAGCCACATACATAAATATTCTTCAAAAAGGCTTCACAGTTTAAAATAGCATTAGTATTCATTTTATCTTCTTACTCCCTACTTACCTCGTGAATTGAATTGAAGAGACTCCAATCAAAATTCATTAATTCCAGAGCAAGATCCCAAGTGTTCATTCCCAAAATCCTTAGTGACCTTTGCTGTGATTCCTCATTTTCCACAAATGGGTTCTAAACCGACAGACAGAAGCAAAAGGATGCTCAGTAATTACCAAATGTTTTGTACTGAATAGGCTGGCCATAGAAAGGCACTAGAAGACCAGATTAGAAAAGTAATCTTTTCTGAGTGCACTTAATATTTCCCCTGATCTGTTCACCTTCAGAGAGTTACAGCCAATTTAGGAAACAGCCTCAGAAACAGGAGAATGTGATCAATGATACTTCACTGGCTTAGCTTGCCCCTCCCTGATATGCACACATGTGCAAATCTGATTCTAAAGCACTGCCCCAGCAGACAGCATAATAATGAAAGTGAAGGCCCTGAAATCATTTTGGCTTCTAGTAAGAATTAATGTGCCAGCAGGATTACTATAAAAACAAACGAGAGAAATAGCATGGTGCACTTTAATAAAGGCAGACATGGCTTTTGCTAGAAATATGTTTAACAAGTCTCATACCAGACACACCTTTACAAATTTTATTAAAATGCCTGTGGAAAGTGAAAAAACTCAGACATAAAAAAGTTACTTCATTTATACCCTATGGCAGATGATTATTTTAAATAATAACTGCTTTCCATCCATAAATAGGGCCCAGCACCTATAAGCGTGGTTTGGAGTACTTCCTTCATGTCTGGCAAGAAGTTATTAATGGACACAAATAGCTTTACATCTATTGTTGCTACTAAAGTGATTGAAAATTATTCGGCATCTTTCCAAAAATTTGATAATTGCCAATTAAAATATAAATTCTCCCATTAGAGGATTCTGATGCCTTGAACTTGAATAGCTAACGATAGTCTTAAAAACTGAAAGAATGGAATTTTGAAAAAATAAAGGACACAGGGTAAGGGAATATTTCAGATTCGAAGAATTAATCTCTATATTTTAAAATTTCAATATAAATTATTTTCATTTTAGAAGTTGTTACATTTATGAAAAGGTTTCTTTATTTAAAAAAAAAATTAATGACAAAGGACCTCCACAGAGCTCTTCTTTCAGAGATGTGACTCTCTTCAGGGCAGGTCTGGGCACAGATGAAGCCCCTTGTGGGACAGAGTGTGCAGCTCAGTAAGGGCTCAATAAATGATCACTGGGGTGCGCGGTGCCATAAGCCAAGTTTCAAGGACTGGTCTGACCACGCTGGACTCCACACTGCACATGCACACTTATTTCCAAAGGGGGAGCCAAAGTCGAGGAGCAACAGAAACACCTGGGTAGTATTTTGGAGGGGTGAAGGTATTTTTATTTGGTTTCTTGCCCCCTTCCTGTTTTCTATCTAAATGTACCCTTTACTTTATTTAATCCAAGACACTGTGCAGTACCCAGTTTGTAATGTTTGTTTCATTAAGGGAATTGCATGAAGTACAGACATAGGACAAGTGACCTGTTAAAGGACACTCAGAACCAGAAAGTGCCAAGAAAGAAAGACAGTCCTGTGTCCTTTTCTGTTTATCACATACAAATGAAAGGAATGAGCAGAGGCTTCAGAGTCAAACATAACTGGATTTAAATCAGACTGTCCTTTACCTGGCTGTATGCTGCTGTAGTAAGTTACGCAGCTTCCCTGAACCTCCTTGGTGTTATTGCAAGTGTTAAATGAAATACTGTATGTAAAATCACTTAGCACAAATGAGACTGGCCCATATGTGTGAAAAATGACAGTGATAAATACTATGGTGGCTTGATGTCCTGCAGATAGTTCTACAAAATTATTTTTATTTATAAGCAATTTTTTAAAAAATTCCATGTGCTTTGGCATATAGACTCCTAAATTATAGAAATAACATCCAAGCCAGCTAGGAAGAGCCACCCCAGTGATGATTCCAGAATCACGGATCTAGATTGTGTGTAAAATCACAGTTGGGTTAGAGCTGCTTTTTCTAGCTGATGGATCTGAGGCCTGATTATACCACAAGACTGAGCTCTCCAGAAACAACAAAATAATCATTCATTTGGGCTTAAAGTAACTTACAACGTCTACACTGCTTTAAACTTTTGCACTGCAGAGGCATCAGACACCCTGTCATTATGATAGTCCACCCTTTCTTCAAGGGAATGGGGTATTCAGAGTGCACCAAATGTACTGAAACAAAGGACACAGACTATCTTTCCCCCTAAGGCTGCTAAGGGTGTATTTGTTAGCCTAATCACCAGCAGCCTCCATAAAAGAAGAAACGGAATTAAGATTCCACGGGAGAAGGAGTCACTTGTCTCAAATCCCTGGTTTCAAGGGCTCAGAGAGAAGCAGGGTTTGACTTAGGAAGGGTATAGCATTCCTCAAGTTGGGTCTCTTTGATTTGTAAAGGTAATGTTATTTGGCCAAGAAAAGAAACATATTAACATACTTTTTCCTAATTTTCATTATAAACCCATGAAAATAGGCTCTGGGTCTGACATTTTTGTGCATGTGTTTCAAGTACAAGGCTAAAAGTCCTTACCAAAGTGTCAGCCAGGTCTTTCCGGTAGACATATATCCGACCAGATGCCTCAAGGGATTTGGAGATGGCCAAATCATTAGACTGGAGCTCATGCTTTTCTTTATTAAAAAAAAAAAAAAAATTAGGAAAGAAGAGTAATTAGAAATACAAGAATAGCAGCAGGCCTAGATGACATGCCTAAAGAGAGAAGCTCAGCAAAGAAAAATATTTGAGCAAATAGGACTTAAAGTGGATTTAATTGTGTTCTAAACGTTCTACAATGACATCTATGGGATCATGTTTAATTGGTTGCATAAGAGTCCATCATATCATTATTTAATCTTTCCTTTTTTGTTGAACATTGAACAGTTTCTTTTTTTTTTTTTTGATCATATAAATTAAATGACTTGATATAGGCTAAATCATAGCACAGGGCCTGGCACATAAAAGGAGCTTGATAAATGGGATCTATTTTTATAGCAGACATAATATATATTGCCAAAGTAAACATCCTTGTACATAAATCTTTGTCTGCTTATAGATGATTTCCTTTAGATTCCCAGTAGTGGAATTACTGGGTAAAAGGGGATGAATATTTTAAAAGATTTTGTTACAAACTCCAAAATTACTTTCAATTTTTTATTTTGAGGAAAATAAATCAATTAATTTTCTTAAAAATAGGTATAAAAGTTGAACACTGACCAACACTGATCATTACTTTTGGTGAGTTTGCTATTTTGCTAAAACCAAAAACAGATTATCAGTTTATTTTGTATTTCTTGATTAATAGTGAAGTTGACTATTTTTAAAAATACGTTCTTCACCTATTTTATTTCCTTTATTGCAAATTGTTCCTATGTTGTGACCATTTTTTCTACCATGGCTGGAACCCTATTATGATACAAAAGTTTTCTTAGAAAAATGTCCTCCTCATCTTAAGTGCAAAATGCCTATGGGAACAGATTAGAGTAAGACCAAAGTTCATTCCATGTGACACCATCAGCTTCACCTAAGGCAGCCTTTTAGTTAACCAGCATGTTTGGAAAAATGCAATATTCCACATACCTTTTTCCAGATAATTCAATCAGTTCAAATGCCAAATTTTATTTTGAGTGTATTTGATGGACGTCTTTCTTGCTTAATACAGAGTACACAATGGATACTCTAATATATTCTCTATAGTCTAACATTATAAAGGTCAATAGCACTATAATGTCGGGCTGTTGATGTGTGTAATAAATGGTTCCCACACTAGTGGGCTCTAAAGTTCTTCCAGCTCCTCCCTCTTTGTTTAGGTATAATTTCTTGCAGGCCTCTGTGTGCGCCTGCATACCTTAAACCTGGATCTATGAGATGTAGTCCGTATCTTCTACAGAGTAAAATGCCATGGCTTTCTCACAGCACTTTCTTTCTATTTGTCAAGAAACAGTTTCCCCTTAATTTCAGGTCTGTCACTATAAGCTGATAGAAATTTAACCTCTGAATAAGTGGGTAGGTCACTATTATATATACAGACCTACCCTGGGTACAAAACAGTCAGAAACTTATTGAATGCTATGAGAATGGCAGTACTAGCCCTCTTAAGGAAAAAAAAAAACGCACAAATCCTCCAACATCCCAGTATCTTTAAACTTTTTTTGACAAAAAGAAAAAAGGAGATCGCATTGTCATCTCATTTTCAAGTGGTATTGAAACATTATTAAAACTTATGTTACTAGGACAAGGAATGCACTAAATTCTGCACTATTTTTCTTCGTTAAAACATTATTGTTTGGAGAATAGTAAGATGCAGGCAGAAAGGTTCTTAGACAAAAATACTAATGGGTGTGCAATGATTTCCAAGTGTGTGTGATTATCCAAGAGATAAGCTGATATTTCTAGTGATGATTAGCAAAGGGTCGACACATATTAGAATGCCATTGCCCACCCTGATGAATCTAATTTAATAGAGTGTGAAAATGGTATAGCAGAGCCATCAAATGGTAGTAAAAGAGCCACTATTAATTGCCAGATGTGCATGTAGCCCTGGGCTAACTCTGAGCCAGCTCCTGAAGGAGATAGGTCTTCATTGTGCCACAAAATTCACTCAGTTTGTAGTACTTTATTGTGCCACAAAGTCCAGTACTCTCTGTCTGAATAGGGTCCCAGTGATTACTGCCTGAAGTGGTACTATCTTAAAAGGTAAATGCAGGTTTTGATGAAGCTTAATACTGTTTAAAGTCATTTAATATTTTTAGTCACTTTAAATATAACATACCTTTATCATATATCTACCTGACAGACCTGAAATCTTTTTTTAAAAAAACACAACTAATCCCTGACTAAAGTTTACTTAGTCTACAGGTTTCTCAAATTTTAGCTTTCTTTCCCTAGATAATACTTTTATGGCATGAGCAGTTGGGGTCCCAGGAGAGGGAAGAGAGCTGCTTCTATTAGGTCTGGGAGAAGGGCTTCAGCTGCTTGCATATGTAATCAATGGGTTCTAAGACAGCCTTATCTGCCTCTGAGTAACAAAGCAATCGAAACAATATTCTGACACATAATACTTTATTGTCAAGATTAGCCTGATATTTTTCTCCAAACTGTAGAATTAAAACAAAGGGCAAACAGGAATGCCATTTATCTGTCTTCCTCCTCCGCCTGCCCTACCTCTGGTTGATTAGCTCTAGTGGTACCCATATTTTTCAACTAACGATGCTAAGTTACTTTCTTTGTGCTTTTCTCAGGGTTAATGAGAAATTAAATAAAGATTGTAAGCCAAGAAGGAGGCCAGGAACACTGAAATCTGACAGACTCCAGTGAAAACGAAGGGGTCTGTACAGGTCACGTAGCTCAATAGTGTCAGCTTGTAATCTGTGTGATCTTATTCAAAACAGACAACAAACCATTCTCTGAGGATAACAAAGGCCCAACAGAAGGAAAAGCATAACCAGACCTCACTGCCATGTTCACCTGCAAGAACACTGCCTGTGAGCTTTGGCTTATGGTATCAGCTTTTATTTCTTTCCATTGGACATCTTTAACTATTAAAAAGCCAGCAACAGGATTAGTTTAAGGCTGTGTTCCTTTTTTTTTTCCCCCTAAAGTAATTTCTTCCTTTAGCAATTTCCTAAGTTAATTTAAATATGAAAATAGAAGGTTTATCTAGAACACAAAACACGAAAAGCTTTAAAATGTATCTACAAACACTGACATGCCTCTCCATTCAATTCTTGGGGAGGAAATTCAGTATTCAACAGTACCCAACTGTTGTCATGGAAACACCTCTGGTAGGCAGCTTCTCATTGTTACTGTGGTCATCCAGCTGCAGACCCAGAAGAGAACCAGAAGGGACGAGATGCACATTAACTCCACAGAAATGCCAACCCTCTCCTTTCAGAGGAGATCCATTGAAAGATTAATAGTCAATGACAGAAAATAATTTACCCCCAGAGAATGTGACTGCCACCAGAGCCAGTTCCTCTTCTGCAT
The DNA here is from genome assembly GCA_026826555.1 of Tolypeutes matacus. Classification (NCBI taxonomy): domain Eukaryota; kingdom Metazoa; phylum Chordata; class Mammalia; order Cingulata; family Chlamyphoridae; genus Tolypeutes; species Tolypeutes matacus. The sequence continues at coordinate 9,556,149 of JAKSZT010053769.1, forward strand.
GCTGGATCTTTTCTGCCACAATTTTCAGGATCTCCTGGGCTGTAGTGGAAACTTTTGCTTTCACACTGACATAGGAGTGCTCAGTTATATACACGTGGCAAAAAACTGCACAAGCCAAAAGAACCATTAGTAAACAAAGAAATGTGATCATGAGACAGACTTTTCCAAATCACGGCACCCACCCTGCTATTCTTTTAAATATAAAACATATACAGCTAGATTTTCATATTTATGTACGCATATCAGCATGTAAGGATTTGTGTATATAAATATGTTTGCACACACATGAGACATGGATTTTAAGAAGCTGGTGAACAATCATGAGTTGTCCTTAGACTTTCCCTTTCTGCAATGAGAGAGATGCATGATGCAAGTCTGCTCTCATGGTGGAGAACCTCTGACCACAATACAGTGGGAGCTGAGGTCCATACACGGCATGTTGACTACCTTCTTTGAGGGTTACTGGGATTCCTCAACACAGCATATTAAAATGTCTAACTCCACAAAAGGACAAATACTGTATGAATGCATTACTATGAACCAAATATATTGTGTAACATATTGTTTGATTCAAAAAAAATTTATATGTATCCATTATGTTTAATTGAGAAATGTATATATTTATTTATCTGTGTTTACTTATTAGTTTTTAATTGTTTATATTTTCAATTATTAAATGTACAAAATAAGGTTAAAAAAAAGTCTAACTCATAATTTCTTTACACTCCATTTCTGAACAATCACAGATGGCAAAATCAATATCACTGCGTTTTGCTATTAGAATTCTCATAAGCTTATCTAAAAACCTATTGCCTGCCTTGGTTTTTGTGTACAGCCTTCTCAATTATTTAAGAATGACTCCCCTGATCAAGGTGGTGGTGATTTAGTTTCCAAATGGAGGTCACATTTCTAGCCTTTTTAATTTCCTTTTCATCATCTGCAGTGATGATAATTATCACTGTCAGGGTGAATGGGTCCTGGAAAATTTTTTTCTTTTTGATTTGAATAGCAGAAACTGTTTTAATAGCAATGGAGATGATTGACACACTATTTGCGTCTTACTTCAGCTACTGTGAATTTATAAAATACTAGCTTCTTTACAATAGACAGAAGGGCAATAACATACTTAGAAATTCTCGTCTTTTATGTTGCAAAAAAAAAAAAAAAAAAAAGGGAGTGCAGCTCCTAGAGAAATTTCATATGCAATTTAAATGGCATCCACAAAAATAAATTCAGCAATGTTTTCACAGAAATACAACTGAAGGAAAAGCCAAACTATGAGTTCACATGTACAGAACCTCAAAGTAAACTCCACACCATGAAACACCTACAGTATTGTGTTTGGTTGCATGTGTCTCTGAAACAGTAACATTCAACAAATAGTTGTTTTGTATTTTGTCAACAGACTTGTAAGAGACAAAAAGGCTTTCCTCCTTCCATAAAAAATAGAATTTGTGAGCAAGACAAAGATACAGTCTACTAAACCACTAAATGTGAGATAAGTTTATGGCTTGCTTAATAAACTGATGAACAAAAAGTGGCCAGGGGCCTTGAAATGCTCAGCCTCTTTGCAGCTGAGCTTGGAAAACTATATAAAATAATTTTTTAAGAGGTACTGGGGATTGAATCCAGGACCTTGAACATGGGAAGCAGGTGCTCCCCTATATTTAAATTGTAAAATGGGCAAGGAAGTTCACCTGGGAACGACTGGGAGGTAAGATGATTTTATCTGCTCTTTCACTTGGTGCAGATGGCACATAATGTGACATAACAGGAGAAGCATCCTTGGAAAATTCTATTTTTTGAATGTTTAAGAAATTGAGCAAGCTAGTAAATGTCCACATTTAGACTTTAACACATGGAAAAAAAGGAGTTAAATGAGAACGTCTCAAAGTCACAATAGGGTGATGTTTTAATTTGTTGTGTTTCCCAGCTTTCCACTTGACTCAACCTTTATCCAAACAGGAGGAAACCACTGCTGCCATTTCTTGTTCCGTTATAAAATGTTAACGAAGAAAAGCACGTCAGCATCTTCATGGTGCTAAAAAGGTGCTTCCCCTTCTATTGAGTGAGCAGCTCTCTGCAGGAGAGGTCACCAGCCCTTCCAGCGCTAACGAGCACTGATTGAGGACGTCCTGGATGCAGGGACTTGCCTGGGAGGGATTTCTACTGCACATCCTTCCTCTTATTATTCCTTCCAGGATTTTCTTCTCCAAATCTCAGGGATTGACTCAGCCCAAACCTTACCCATTTGCTTCAGTAACCTTTCCAGTTAATCATAAGCAGCGAGCCAGGGAGAAGGCAGTTCAGGAGGGAAAGGTTTGATTTCCAGTCCACTTTGTACCTCTGCCCAAGAATTCAGAGAGGCCCTTTGCACACAGTCTCATTTCCCTTACTTCCCAAATGACAAATTCCCTTGGTCCTTGGGACGGTATTAAATGACCAAGAAAATTTTGTAACATTCTACTTAAGAAAAGAAAAACTATCATATGTGTGGCTATCTTGCTCATTAGAGAGATATGACATCTGGAAATGGTAGTTCAAGCCAGGCTGCTGAGTTAATGTTGCAGAACGAAGGTGTTTAACTGCTTCTCCACCTACCCCAAACCTGCCTTCAAACCATACTCACTTTCCTCTGTTTCAGTCACAGTTCCTCTGTGCTGGAGCCAGTTCTCCTTAAGACTGAATTGGTGGAAAAAGGCTTTAGTCTGTGAGAAGAGGGGAAAGAGAACAATGAATGAATGTATCCCTGCCTTTTGGAAAGCCACAGCTGTTTACATCATGTTCCAAGCAAGCCAGCCAATTTTTAAAAATTGTGAAATCCACCCATCAAATCTTAAAGAAATAAACTGGGAGTTGCCTCAATTAACACATGTGGAGGTGAAGATTCTGAGCGACACAATAGGGCTTAGCCAAAACCAATAGCAGGCAAAAAGTCCCTACAGCATGCCGGAGAAGATCCCTGTAATTTTCCACCTCTGGATACTGCAGACATTCACAGATTCTTCTTCAAAGAAAGTCATCGTTTCCTTACCCCAACATCAACTTAAAGTTTGTTATCACAATCTGATTTTCTGCCTTCTACATTTTCCATAGAAGCAACTTTGAGATGGTTTCACACTTCTGCTTTAGTACAATGACTTTCTTAAGGGGAATAGGGACAGGATTCATGATGATTAATCAACTGATACATAAGCTTCTACAGAAACTTGTGGTTGACATTTCATTTTGTATAGCCCCTCCCACCCCCACCCAATCTAATTGAACTGGCAACAAATTTTCATGCTTGCTACTGTCTGGTGTTGAAAAGTACAAACTGTTTCCTTACAAAATTTCCTTAACTCTTGGAGTCAAGACTCCAAGATTTTTTTTTTTTGTTATGACCAGTTTAAGATTTAAATTTATATCACCCTGGGGATATTGAGGAAGCTCTGAGACTCCAAAATGCACCACAAAATATACAGAATGCCATAAAGTCAAGGGCACATGGCTGAAATCAGGTCTGCACAGGCACGGGGGAACTACACAGAAGCAGGAGCCTGCAGGTGAGCGGCAGTCCCCGGCTTCCTGTCCTGCCCTGTTATACTCCAGGCAGAAGTCATTTTAATTATTAAGAAATACCAAGTGAGGTAAGGCACATCTCCAAACTGTGTCACCCCATTTCAGATATAGAAGGGTCTGGTTTACCTTCCTCTGTGGTGAATATTCATCTACAGTGCTGAAAGAAAAAGTACAAGAAGTCAGTCTTTGTCCCAAACCTAGAATAACAGAGTGTTTTGTGGTTTTGTTGTTTTGTTTTTTGTCACAGAAAAGCCTAATTTTCAGCCAGTGGACAGAGGTTTTCACTCTTCAAATCAGATAAAGCACATTATTTATTATTTTACTATGCAAAATGCAACAGATAATGGGTACTGAATTTCCAGTGAATCAGGAAGAAAAGAGGCTATTTATTCAACAGGTATCTTTTTGCTTTCTACTCACAGAAAGTGAAGTTGAGCATTGAAAGAAAAACTGGATTTATTCAGTTCACAGGAAGTTTTCTCATCCTTTAGATTTTAGGTGAAATTATTGTTATTTAGGTGGGTAAATACTTCAGCCACAGTGCATCTTTTCCAGAACGCTTTTTGTGTGTCCAAACTGGGGACCATTTCTGAGCATACTCCATGGATTCCCCCTACCAAGTACCTGCTGAAAATCACCTCCAGTCACAAAGGAACCAGCACTGTGGCTGATCTCACACATCCTTAGGTAAATCATAAAGTAAAAGCTGTCCATGTTGTTCTCAGAAAGAAACACTTTCTCCTCAATTAGTACACTGGGACTAGAGACAAATGTGATGAGCTCAAAATTTGGTGCCCAATTTACATTCCAGAATCTAAAGCTATTTCATAGTCTTATGCCAAAGAGACAAGAATCACATCTTAATATCATTTCCTTATTTCAATCTATTATTTCCCATTTTACTTACGCACTTTTAATGGAATGTACTAAGTGCATTAATACATTCCATTAATGTATTTAAATGTATGAAACCATGGATTAGTTTCCCACACGTAACAGGCTGCCTTACAGCAACAGAGCAACTTCTATGTGGGGGATTACTTTGATGTAAAGATTTTTCTTTCATTTTCTTTTTAGGTTCATTTATTTGTTCATGTTTTCATATTAGTCTTGGAACATGGAATATTATTATAGTGTAGACTGTGATAAAAGAAGACACCCCAAAATCACACAATTCATTTCTAATACAGTGTCCTAACTTGCACCTCATTTCTGAATTTCTAAATATGCGATTTTGATGATTGAAGGCTAAAGCTTACAAATGATGCCTTTGTTCCCTAAAATTAATTTCTATAGACATTTAGTTTACAATAGGGTCTCCCTTTACTAAATTTACATCAGACTTTAATTCTCAAACCAGTAACCTGAAAGGTAGGAATCAATGTTTTCTATGAGAAGGGCATTTGTGACTGCTGAGATCTAAATAGAAAAATTTCACAACTTGACAATAAAGGTGCTTCATGTTTACTAAGTATGAACCACATTATAAATCTGAGAACAATTTTTCCCTTCAGATGAACTTTGTAGTTCTATCGGAAAACTGAATAATGACTTGATGTTTTCATTTACCAAAATTAATAAGGAGAGAATGGTAAAAATCACAGTAAAGTCAGGTATTGTCCATCTGAATTAATAATAGTTACCTAGGGGACACCTGGACACGCCCAAAGTCATTGAGTAAACAGCTTTCTTTAATTATTCTAAACTGATACAGGAACCTCAAGGAACCCATAAAATTAAGCTTTTAAAATATTCAGTGACTCGCTGGGGTCTATTCATAGAACTTTTAAAAAAGATACATGAATATGCTTTCTCAAATGCCCCATAAGGAGAGGTTACAATTCCTGTTCTATAGATAGCTTGAGCCCCTAGAAAAGACAAGTTAAATATTTAAACTTCTAAAATTAGTATTAATTTATTAAATAATTGTTTTTGTGCCCTCAGGTTGTTATGGCCCAGTTGGTTTCTACCATATCAAACATGTAAAAAAATAGTCAATGAGCTTGATTTAGTATTCATTCATTTTGGGATCTAAAAACAAAATACACAGTTTAGTACTTTAGAAGATGAATCAAGATGAATCAGTTAAAATGTTCAAAATCATCTTTACGTCTAAGACACTCCCAAACTGTATCACATTTGCTGCTGCTTTCTTCAGTCATGATAAGGGACAATTAAATACTTACTGACGACGGTGCATTCCAAGTATCTTTTGAAATTCTTTCAATTCTTTTTCAAGAATTGGGTATTCATATACATCATCCAGTACATTCCTGTATATGGTCTGGGGAAAAAAACACAAGTGACAGCTGAAATGGTTTAATTTTCATTTTATAAGGAGTAAGACTTACACGAAGGCTAAAATGGCGACCTTGCCAAGGGACATGAGGTGGATTTCAGGACAACATAGGGGGTTAAACCAATGAGCGCCAAGGGGGCTTGTTCCTCCAAGCCCCTCACCCAACTACCATGGCTCTTTATCAGCTTTTAGGTAAGGGGAATGCTGGAACCTGGCTGGCTACTTGAGATTTCCACATCTATTCTACATTTTCAATAATAGCCACATAATCACTGGGGAGGGAAAAAAATCTGTTGAATTAAAATAATCAGTTATTTTGAAAATAACAATGAATTTAGTCAAAGAGGTGGTTAGACTGTTTTAAACTGGATGTCTAAATGGCAACTGAAAGCTGAATTCAAAGTGGTTTCCTTCATGAAAGGCAGAATCAGTTTTGCACTTGCCTATTCTGAAAGAGTTCTTCCTAGCCAGAATTCCCTTCTACCCCTTCTCCTTATTAACCTGCACACCCAATATGGTTTTGATGGTCAGAGGGATCCAACTGTTCACTGATCATCTCCAGAGAGTCGTCTGTGTTGCAAAGATATTGCAGTCTATTAATGATATAGAAAAATAAATCGGTTTATCTAAATCTGAAATGTAAACCTTGGTTAGTATCTATTTTATAAATTATTGCTTCAAATTCTTGAAATACACCATGTCCCAAAAAAGTTTTTTATATATATGGTGTCTATTCCCGATATAGTTTTTAAATGATAAATAATATTCTATCCAAATAGTGTATATACGGGACTGGTTAGTTCAAACTTATAATAAATCTCAAAATATTAACTAATATAGAGTTTTGAAGTCTGTTTTGGTTTATCTTCCTTAATTATCTCATTTGCAATCAAAATTCCCTTGACATATAAAATAAATAACTTTAAATTAGTGAATGTAAAATTAGCCTTCCACATTTTTTCATAATGAATTATTTAAAAATTTTTAAAACTTAAGTTTCCATCTATGTAGGGAATACCAGGCCTCAGAGATCAAAATGAGTTTACATCACTTCTTTTGAATCACAACTTGAAAATTACAAAAAACCTGGATGACTGTTTGCTACAAATGACATTTTTGAAATACATAACTGAAAATAAAACCAGTCCTTTGGCATCAAAGAATATCTGACAGTGGTATGTTACCTTTAGAAACATTTTCGAGTGTTCATCTTCATGTAACCAGTCTTTGTACAGAGCAATCCACTGGGAAACAAGATGTAAGACTTTACGTTTCCTACACGGAACATCTGCGTTTTCTTCTTTGCCCTGATACTTCTTAGCAGAATAGGTGCAAATGGTTAAGAAAGAATATTACATTGTTCAAAATTAACATATGAAGAAATCCATTTAGTCTTGTTCTCACAAAGTACACTCAGGCATATTTTCCAAAGAATCTACAAGTATATAATAATCATGCAGGAAAAAAGAATATGCGTAGGAAGAGGAAAAAGCATGCAGTGTGAAGAGCAAATGTAAACGCAGGAAAATGATCTAAGGACACCCAGCAGCAGGCTGTGAAGATAAGGGTTAGATGTAGCACTGACAGCGGGGTGTAGTTCCATAGGCAGCACAGGGTTAAAGCCAGTTCAAAGAGATCCTGGGCAGCCCATTAACTTCAAGGTAGCTCCAAGAGAAGATCTGGCCCCACCTCAGAGGTGAACACTACTGCATTGAAAGTTAGATCAGAACTAGACCAGATAAGTCTTTGATCCTCAGAAATTCACATCCTGTAAAACCAGTTACCTCTAAAGTAGTACTGAATGAGCACAGATTAGTAAAGCCTTTCGGGAGCACAATTTGTGATGTGATTCAACTGGCCACCTCTAGGTATTTGTTAAAATAAAAGCATTGGATAAGTGGGTAAAAACATAGGCAAAAAAGACTGCTAATTTTACTTGCATTAAAATAAAATACAAATAAAATAAAATAGGAAATAACCTAAATGCTTCAACCTAACCTAATTGAGGATAATTAACTAAATTATTACATATCCACTTAATGAACTATTCTGCAGTCATAAAAATGATGATCCAGCAGTACATTTATTGACACGGAACATTCACATGATCTGTTGAATAGAGAAGCAAGTAGAAAAGAATATGTTTAGGATGAGCTATTTCTGTTATCAATGCTTTTTTATAGGAATGCTTATTTATATGAATTTATACGGAAGGATATATACTAAAAAGCTAATGGTGGCTTCTCAAGGCAATGTGATTTCAAAGTACAGTGAATTATTTTTATTATATTTATTTCCATTTCCTAATTTGTATACTATGACCATGTATATGCTTTAAAAATTATTTGAGAATCACAACCTCAAATGTAAAATGCTTAAATCCCTAAGAATGAGACAGAAGCTTGGTGTAGTCCAAACTGACCTAGAGGCCTTGTCTCCAAAATGACCTTGGACATACTGAAAAATTAACTAGGACTAGGAAATGCCGTGACACCATACACAGGATAATAGGTCTGCTTAGGAGATGCTGGACAAGATTATGCATTATTTAAAGCTGATATATAATTGGAAAGTAGGAATAATTTCTTCATCAGGCTTTGTAAGTATGTTTAAACGTAATTCAATCACTGTCTCCCCATCTTGAGAAATACATTAAGGGCATCTGATTTCTTTGCTTTCCATCCATGAAATAAAATCAGGTAACCATTCTTCTATTTTTTCTCTTGCAAGGGAAAATATGAAGATTTATATTACATTATTTCCACTATGCAAATGTCCTTTACTTCTTTACCTGCGAATATAATGGCTTCACTAACGTAAAGAAAAAATTTGGGAAATCAAGAAATACTAACAGCTTTTTTTTTTTTTTTTAGGTCAGCAAATGTAGGTGAAGATGTGAGGTTTTTATTAAAGCTGCATACAGAATATGTTCTACAATTATGGAGCAGAAGGATAAAGCAATTTCAGAAATGGAAATTTTCGCCACTCTTCTCCATTCATACTTACTACCATTGAGTTGCTTAATATTTTGTTCTCCTCACTATAAGATATACTAAAAAAAATTTTACTGATTAAATTTGTATTTGGTAGTAATGAGATATGAATGACAATTTCACAAAGATGTGCATAAAATATCTCAGATTAAATACAGATGTCATTTTTGTTTGTGGTTTGTACTATTTTGAGAAGAGAAAATAAAAAAGTATATGGAAAAAACCATGTAGTTTTTGACAATCAGTCAGAAGGCTGATAAGAATCTTAACAATTTTTCATATAAAATGTCTTCATCAAAGACTCAAAACATGACTATATCCCAGTTTTAGAGATTAGTAGGGGCATCCTTTAAGGCATTAAATTATTCAACAATAATCAAAATATTATAATGATAGTTAAAAACAGCAATTTATTAAGTAATCTAATTTGCTATGAAACACACTTTATATACTTTATTTTATTTAATGGATGCTAATTCTTTTGGAAATGTTAGCATTAAAAGGTAGATGAAATGAGTTTACAGATATTTTTCCAAAACATTTTCAAAGAATGAGAAATTCAAAATCATATAATTATTGCTGAATTATTTGCAACACTTGACCTTGAAGCTGTGGAAGAAATCTGTACATATTAAAATTTTCTAAATTCAAAACTAAGTAATAATATTCTCATATCAGTTTTATGAACTGGTTCTAAAAGATTCCAAAACATCTATAGCTTTGTTTGGTCATAGGATATAGTAAAGCACTAAAAATTATGATGATGATGATGATGATGATGATGATGATTAAACCTTTTATGTCAATTATGCCCTTTATGGAGTTCTAAAATATTCTTTCTAACAGGAAAAGAATAATTAATGAGATCATTATCATTGGGATCAATAAAACTTTGGAATGTTGAAAAAATCCATTTTTCTATAAATTTTCATCTGCAATCTTCAGTCTGGTTTAATAAAAACGTGGCAGTTAACATAGTACTTAAATGATTCTGAAGCATCTTATTTAAACATTCTGGGGCAAAAAGCCCATTTTGAGACTTTCAGTAAATTGACTTGGCTTTGCTTTTTGGCCTTTCACTGTTTCTATGCAGCAGCTTTTTTAGCTAGTGGATAAAATTGAAAGTCTTCCTTAACTGGTCATTGACATTCTAATCACATCCATCATTTTAAAAGAGCCTGCAGTGACAAAGCTCAGAAAAGATGACATTTGATTCCAGGGTGTGTGGGAATGCCCTGTCTCCCCTGGGACACTTGCCCAGAAACATGGTAGCATGTCTGTTTCCTGAGTAAGTGGTCGGCCACTAACTGATTGATTCCTTTCTAAGTCCACTTATTGGGTGATATTGTGCCATTCTGCTCAACCTCTTGACTCAGGGATTTACCCAAATTTATCTCTGGATTTCTATGCAGTCATGAGGCATAAACCTGACGCAAATAAAATATAAACAGTACAATTTACCCTCCATGTAGAATGTGAAAACAGTAGATCCCCAGTTCCAGCACCCCCCCCCATCAAGTCTGTCTCATTTCATCTGTTACCCTGGATATCATTACATTAATATTTAACATGTCCACACACTACGGTGGGGTTGAGTAAATTAAGAAAGGCAGTGAATTCCTAACGGGAGACATCTGTCTGGGAGACAACACAGCAGCCTGAAGTTAATGAAGGATATTGCCTTAACAGCGCCTGGCACAAGTCATCGGTTGTCATGAAGACAGTGTACGTGAGAAGGAAGTCATCGAGGAGGGTCTCTGCAAAGAACAAACACACACACACAGGGTAAGCAAAGAGGAGATGAGAAGGGCAGCTATTTATCCTGATCCTAGAACAGTAATCATGGTAGAAATGTGATAAACGGTGGTAGTGGTGGTGGTGGGGATCAGAATAGGGGAATTTTAGCCATAGATATATTATTTATTCAAGTTAAGATTTTAAAACTCCTTACATAGACTGCCTCGAGCAGTGAGATATTTTTTGTTGCAGGGCTCTGTAAACATACAACTTTGTCATTTTCCCGCTAAAACATCATTTATATTTGTGGGTAAAGATGTTATAGAAAGCCAAGGCATAAATAATATGCTTAAAATAAATTTTATGAGATTTCCGAGGTATGCACTCCAGTCCTACCAGGAAAGAAGTCAGCATGTTCTCATAAATTAAGGCTTTCCAAAGCCATTTACCTAAGTCTAGGGCAAGAACAATGGATAATAAAACCCAGAGGACACATATCAGGTTCCAAGGCCATACACCTCTCTCTCTCACATGCATTTGTAAGAAATGAGAAAAGCGGTAAGTGGTTTTCTTACTGCTGTGAAAAGAAACTGAGCTGGGTTCAGCTGAAAATGGAGACTAGGTACAGCGCATCACAACATGTTCCTTGCTAGTCCCTTTTCTACTATTTAACCAACAAAGACAGGTTCCATTTTTATTGCCTCTTTGCCTTCAATGTTCTTGGAAAAGTTCAGCTTAGCTGTAATATGGAACTGCTATACAAGCAAACTCTGACCTCCAATATAATTTCCAAAATGACAGGTAAGATTATATGAATAGAATGCAAAGTTGAGATTTTGCCATAACATCCTTATCTAGTCTTTTTCTCTTAAAATTAATTTTTACTACATGATTTAATTTTCTTATCATTTACATTCTGGACACCAAATTTTTAGTTATGTGAAATAGAAAGTATAATAGCATCACACATAAATCAATAGTCACCTTCGATGTTGAGAAACTTGGAATTGAAATTTTGTGTGCCTTCTGTTACAGTTTGAAAAAGTTAAAATGAAAATCTAATATTTGCATAATGCCTGAAACTCTAGGGCACTTTGGAATATCATTTGAAAATTATTCTGAGGTGCTGTTAAGTAGCAATGTTTGCAAATTATAACACTGCTCTGTGCTAAATATGGTTTTCTGGTCTGATTAGAAATTAAGTTTATTTGTTTGTTTTAGGAGGTATTAGAGATTGAACCCAGCACCTTGTACATGGGAAGCAGGCACTTAACCACTGAGCTACATCTGCTTCCCAATGAGAGTTGGTTTTTTTGTTTGTATGTTTTGTTTTCAGGACATACCGGGGATTGAACTCGGGACCTTGTGCATGGGCAGCAGGCACTCAACCACTGAGCTACACCCACTTGATGGTTTGTTTTTTTTAATTGTTCAAAATGACATACAATCAGCAAGGATATCAGAGAAGCCTAGAATATATTTTAGAATCTTCTGTGGGCCCATACAGAGAGCAGCCAACATTATACAGAAACCACTGGGTGTCACTGGGTGACAGCTTTGAGAACACTGAGAAATGATCAGCATTTAAAATGCTTAATGTAACATACAGGTCCAGATTCTTTGAGATGTTCTTACACTTACTTCATTTAAAGAGGTTGGAACTATTCTCTAATCAAGATATACTCCATTAGTAGGTGAGTTTAAAAAGAACACCATTTGACATGACCAGCCATTTCATTCTGGAGCCACCTTAGATAATGAACTGAGTGACTATGAGAGTCTAGTTGGATGGTGGCAAACCCAGTCAATTCAAGTAATCAGTTCACATATGACAATACTTTGTTAAGGGCTTTGACCTAGTAATGTTTATTTTCCCTTCAGCTGCTACCATATTTAATATTCAACAGCATTTACCTAATTATCTCTCTGCCATAGAAATATTAATTAAATAAAAACAATGAGGCTACAGAAAAATATTTCCAGTTAAAATCCTAATGAATAGAACAGTTAAAATGCCAATGAATAGAAAAGACTCCCAATACTCCTAACTGAAATCTTTCTCTATTTAACAACTAAGTTGTTCTGAATTTTTCCATATAAAAGTTTCTCTTTTTTTCCAGTATTTTTGATGCACAAGTTCTGGAAGTAATTGAGTGATATGCATAAAAAATCATAGACAAAATGGCATACTTCAAATAAAAGCACAATTTATAATAGCCATGCTTCAAAAAAGGCTGTCTCACTGGTATTTAAAGATATTTTTAGAATTGCAATGGCTGTATGAATGATCCCCCGAAGACTGTTGGCCAACAATAGCCATTCAGAAAGACTAGAAAATCCACTGGGAACCATATTAACAAACGATAATGATCTATTATATCATATGTGCTTAATTAATAGTAGTTTAAAATTCTAAGGCAGAAAAGCACCTTTGTGTATAAAAGCATCTTTCATTTAAACGAATTCATAGTTGCTGTACACACTAACGTTCTGAATAAAAAGATATATTCCTTTTGATTTCTACCTCTTTGAGTGGGTCTAGATATTAATGTACAAAAAAGTTTTCTTTCAAATTGAATTCATTAAATCAATCACTAAATCTAATCCCAAATTCTTGGCTCATTATTAAATGCCAAAAGGCCCTTTGGGGAATGATCTCTGCCCTCCCACCACCCCGAAAAAGAGAATATTTTTGTAGTGGCTTTTAAAACACAGGGAACAAACACTGGTGCAGCATAAAAGGGACATGCTGATAACCATCACAACTGGAGGGCAACTATTATTATAATTTTAAGTACTCTGTAACTTGAAATAAAATATATCAAATGTGCTGTCTAAATCTAAAACTTTGATGGAAAATGCTCAAAAAATCATGCCTATTATTAGCCATACTGATGTTTATAGAGGACCTTTATCTTCTGTTACTATTTTTTTTTTTATTAGAGAAGTTGTAGGTTTACTGAACAATTATGGCTAAAATACAGGATTGCCATATACCACCCTATTATTAACAGCTTACACAGGTGTGGAACATTTGTTACAATTGATGAAAACACATTTTTATAATTGTACTGTTAACTACACTCCGTGGTTTAACTTTGGGTTCACTGTGTAGTATAGTTCCATGGATTTTTAAAAAAAAAATTTATTCCATTACCATATATACAATCTAACGTTTCCTCTTTTAATCACATTCAGCTGTCTATTTCAGTGCTGTTAATTACATTCACAATGTTGTGCTACCATCACCACCATCCATTACCAATAAAAAAATCATTCCAAATAGGAATCCTGTACATTTCAAGCCTTAACTTCCCATTCCCTATCCCCACACTGACCCCTGGTAACCTATATGCTAGATTCTGACTTTATGTTTGCTTATTCTAATTATTTCACATCAGTGAGATCGTACAATATTTGTCCTTTTGTGTCTGGCTTATTTCACTCAACGTAATGTCTTTGAGGCCATTCATGTCACATGTATCAGGACTTCATTCCCTTTTACAGCTGAATAATATTCTATTGTATGAATATAGCACATTTTATTTATCCATTCACTGGGTGATGGGCACTTGGGTTTCTTCCATCTTTTGGCAATTGTGAATAATATCACTAAGAACATTGGTGTGCAAATATCTGTTTGAATCCCTGCTTTCAATTCTTTTGGGTATATACTTAGTAGCGGGATTGCTGGGTCATATGGTAGTTCTATACTTAGCTTTCTGAGGAACTGCCCAACTGTCTTCCATAGTGGCTGCACATTTTACATTGCCACCAGCAATGAATGAGTATTTATATCTCACCACTCAATTGTGAAAGAATAGTCTCTTCAACAAATGGTGTGCTGGGAAAACTGGACCTTCATTTGCAAAAAAAAAAAAAAAAAAGAAGGAGGACCCCTACCTTACACATTATACAAAATTCATCTCAAAATGGATCAGAGACCTAAACAAAAGAGCGAGAACTATCAAATTCCTAGAAGAAAACATAGGGAAGCATCTTCAAGATCTTGTGATAGGTACTGGTTTCTTAGAATTTACACCCAAAACACAACAACAAAAGGAAAAAAATAGTTAAATGGGACCTCCTCCAAATTTAAACTTTTGCACCTCAAAGGACTTTATCATGAAAGTAAAATGACAATCTACACAATGGGAGAAAATGTTTGGGAACCACATATCCTATAAAGGTTTCATATCCAGAATATATAAAGAAACCCTTTAGGTTGACAATGAAAAGACAAACAACCCAATTTAAAAAATAGGCAAAAGACTTGAATAGTACATCTCTCCAAAGAAGATATCCAAATGTCCAGAAAGCACATGAAAAGATGCTCAACATCATTAGCCATCAGGGAAATGCAACTCAAATCCACAATGAGATACAATTTCACACCATTAGAATGGCTGCTATTTAAAAACAAAGACAAAAAAAAAAAAAAACAACAAAAAAAAAAAACAGAAAAAAAATAAGATGTGGAGTAACAGAAACACTCATTGTTACTATTTTAATTTTTAAGGCATACGAAAAGAATTGTTTTATTTCACTTGAGTGTATTTTTCTTTTATGTATACATTAAAATAGTTTCTCAGTCTCATTTTCAGTGTATAAAACACTAAACATTTCCATTTTATTTCTGCAAAAACACCAGTTTCTAGAGCATCCTGGAGTTTGATCAGGGTGTAGTATTAGGAGGTTTGATACAGAACCTTCTTATAGGGTTCTGTTGTGAAAATCTAATCAAATTAGAGATACTGATATAAATGTTACCGAAAGGTTTAAGCTTAGGTTTTTTTTTTAAAGCAAAAAAACCCTCTGAAGTCTAGAAATCATAAGGAAAATTGGGATACTTAGGAACAATTATAGAAATCTACTTCATTTGTTTTTTCAACACTCATAAGCAAAATGCATTGCAATAATGAAACCACTCATCTGTTAAAGTGAATTACCAAGAAAGCAAATGAAAAGAGTTTTGATAGACAATTGCCTAAAGTAGTCATTTAATCTAAGTATGGTAAAATAATAGTTAAAATTTCTGCACTAACTCATATTCCCTCAAGTACTGTTAGCAGTTTTGTTTTACCTATATTTCTACTTCAGATGCAATGGAATTTAACGTACTCTTATTTCAAGGGGCCGTTTCTGACCTTATAATGGTACAGCTCACCATTAGTTTTTGAGAAGCAGTGCCAAAGTGTAACATGTAATTTGATTAAGCACAAATAAATTTTTTTCAATGTTCATGTCTGAATCATAGAATAAAAGCGCAAGTCCAGTAAAAGCTCTGTTTCTGTGCCAGTGCATTTTAAATTTCTGAAAGTGATATTAATAACTTCAAATACAGCTGTTCTCCACAGCTTTTAAATTCACTCAATTCCTGCATGTTTTAAAATTTTCACCATAAACTGTTGCAAAGCCATTGTAAAGTACCAAATAGTAAGATCTAGTTTTGCTTTTCAATTTTTTTTTTTTGCACAAGGAATGCTTATTTATTTCTGTTTATACCCAAATCTTAAAAGTCGTCTTTTATGACAGGAATTTAATACACACAGGGCTCGGGTGGAATTTTTCAAATAATGAAATTCGTTTTTATTTTAACTTGTAAATTTTGGTTTTGGAATCCCATCACTCATTCTCTGGGGAGGAATGATTTGAATAGCCCTGGAATTATTTTCTTAGCCACTAAACATGTGATTCTACACATTGCCTTTTAAAAATTTCACTAGGAGGGGCCTGGAGTAATGAACACAGTGTTTGCCCACCTTCTCCAGGCTGTGGCACAGAGGAAGGGTCATATCTGAAGGGTTAACGAGGCAATAGGCCTGGGGAGCTCCTGCTGTCCCAGCCCCAATCAGCGGCCCTCAGTACTTTGGCACAATTCTAATCCATTTGTGACTCACGTCTGTACCTGCCACACAAGCTGGGAAGCCCAAGAAACAGTGGCAATTTGGATGCAAATGAAATCAGAGCTGGTTTCTGGCTGGATAGTCTTAGGCATATTAACCTCTCTGGGCCTAAGTTAGTCCACCTGAAAAGGAGAAATCATCCACACTTAGCAGAGTTCTAGTGAGGATTAAACAGGATATATATGTAAGCAACTGGCAGAGAAACTGGCATACACTAGGCACTCAAACACTACCTGTCACTGATTTTCATAAAATAAAATAATTTAGATCCTGTCCCAATTCTCCAAGTACCACCAATCAACCAACAAAAACTGCATATTGAGAACGGACTCTGATACTGATAAGGTGCTTGTTAAGGACTCGGGGTGGAGAGAAGGGGCAGCAAAAGAGACGTTATCACTGTTCTGCCCTGGCTGACTTCACTCATTTATATTAATGACCTATAGATATGACTCTTGGTCTAGGCTATCATTGTGAACTAGTAATAGAACTGAAAACTAAAGCTAGAAAAGTGGGTTGGAGTCAATCCCTAGGGAGCCTTTAAGTGCTAGACTAAGGAGGCTGGGGCTCATTCCGTAGGAAATGGTTGTGGATGGAGGTTTGCATTGTGAAAAGTGAGGAGAGAGACAGATTAAGCTTGCTGTTGTGTGCAAGTAAATTTGCATAAGTGAAGAATATGAGAAGAGAGAATGAGTTTATGTTTAGACATGTTCAGCTCAGGTTCCCTAGGTTGTTCTAAGTGAAACTATTTGGGCAAAGAAATCAAAGACCAGAAGCTTGCCAGAGAGGGCTGGAACTATGATTATGGCAGCCACTATACAAAGAGGATGGCTGAGGCCAACATGAATTCTCAGAACACAATCACTGGGTCTAAGGGTTGAGCTGGACAGGATGTCACATTTGGGCAATGGTAGGAGAGAAGTGAGTTACAGAAGGGGAAGGAGAAGAAGCAGGGAAGTAGGATAATTGGGAGGCATACATGTATTAGAAGCACCTACTGACAAAAATGAATGTCCAGTTTTAAGACTTACTCAGTCTAACATAATTGACCTCTCTGAGTTCTGCATGCTAGTGTGATCGACATCACAAAATGCATTACGATACAATGAAATAATCCAAAATTTCATGAAACAAAGAACAATTAATTTAAACCTAAAATCCTTTTAGAGGCCTGGTTATTTTCCGTAATTAACAGTAACTCTAAGATACTTGAATCAATGTAATTTTTTTTTTCTCAAGTAGCAAGAAGAATCTGTCTTACTAGCTTTCTTTCAAAACTTGAAATGCATCATCATTCTGAATGTTAATTTTTTCTGGTCATTGTAAATCATTAGCATTAAGTTTCAGAAAAGTAAAATTTTATTTATCTTTTGTTTCTGGTTAAGAGAAATTCTAGACTTCTAGAGAGAAGTTATTTTCCTCAAAGTTTAGCAATAGATAGTCAATCATCACTTTTAAAGCTAAAAACTAGCATGATGGTTAGATATATATTAAGAAAAAAGAGATATTCTACAAAACTTACTTAAACACAACTAAGGCTCTTGCTAAATAATCTGGCACAAGATCTTCTACAAACTGAAAACTTCTAATACAAGAAAACTGAATTTAATAAATTTCCTACTTATTGAGCAGTGGCTGATGGCAGGCATTCCTTGATGGCATGCCTTGATTCCAGAGTAGTCAGTTGTTTTCAATAACACAGCTGCTGTCTTTCTCACACAGGTGAAAATGATACTTGCAGTTTAGGGTGGCAAAGAAAGGTCTAGTCAGCAACTGTTTACCAAGTACCCGTTACCAAGGTTGAGCACTGTGCTCTCTGCCACAGAGAACACTAAGTTGTAAGATACAGTCTTGACTTTCACAGGGCTTTGGAATTTAATTGGTGAGATAATTAAAGAGCCACATTAGGTAGCCTGTGTGACCCAGGCTGATGAATATTCCACTCATCCAAATACCTGAGCAAGCCTCCATACCACAATCTCCAAAATTTGCTTAGAACCATACCTATTCCTTACCAAGCACCAGGAAGATAGTGGTGGCTTTGGTGGCCAATGAGAAAGGAGGGAAGGGAAAGTGACAGCAGCTAGTCTACTTGAAAATAGACCCTTTGTTGACGACATACCGTGTCCTGGCACTAAATTCTATCCATAGTATCTGTACTATTCACTCTAAGAGAAAGGTCTTATATTCCCTTTGCCAGATGAGGAACCTAAGGCTGAGAGAAGTAAGATAAATAATCATGTGAGGCTTCCCGGCAAGTTAATTTCAGAAGGGGCCTGGATCCCAGGGCTGGTTAAGCCCCAACTCTGTGACTCGGTCCACACTGAGGAGGCAGGGAGGGACAAGGAAGTGCAGGAAAGTCCTGGAACCTCTGGGTATGAAAGGGGAGAAATGGCATAAACACAGGAACTTGGTCTTTTTATTGGCTTACAATGGCCAAAGATGCCTCTATAAGGCTGTTTTCCATCTATGTGCCAGCATCTAGCAGCAGGAATTCTGCTTTTATTCCTACTCAAATTTTATTTTCTAATGAATACCTGGCCAAAGCTAATAGATAGAAGAGAAGCAGTCATTTTGCTTTTCCTATAGGAACAATTGACAATTACCTGGAAAGATGAAGATAGTTCCTAAACTCATAATCCTTTTAAGATGTTTTAATGGCTGGCTATACATATTTATATTTCTAAAATTTTAATGTAATGGCAGAAACTAAAAATAAAGACTAAATTATAAATTTATTTTCCTTCTAGATAAAGTTTTCCATATCCAACATTTCAGATACTGAAAATCACCAATTTATATTTCGTTCACTCTTTCCCATATCACAGAAGGGACTTCCATGTCAAAGTCTTGACCATCCCTCACCTCAGTTATCATCTGTGTCCATCAGCCAACGCCAGGGGAAGCAGGTCATAAAACATGTGCCAACTGCCATTGGACAAGAGATTTTTGCCTTTTGGCTAAAGGCACTCATACATCCTTTGTCTCAGATGGGTTAATAGCTTTGTTTTAAAATAAATGTAGTACTCAGACACACTTAAGAATACCCATGGGACTTTCTCTTACCACTGCAATTACATGAAACATAGTGATGTGGCATATGCAATGGGCACATCTGAGTTCTGAAAAATCATGAAGAATATGTTACATTACATTATATATGTTTAGCTACTCCTAAACAACAAATTTAATTTGTGCCATTATTAAAAAAAAAAAATAACTTCTTTCAAGCCTTAATATATGAAATACTTCTTAACAAATGTTTACTTTCTTTTATGAAAAAAATATTTCTAAAAATTCTTAGGAAGAATTTTTTAGTGAAAGATGTCGAAGTCTCAAACATGAATTCAATGGCTCAAATCAGACACAGGAAAGTAAATCTTTACAGCTAAGTAAGCCCTGCATGCTTAGAATATATGAGATTATTCTAAATAGTCACTTGTTGAGGAGACTATCAGAGCTAATCCAAACTACTTTAGAGGCTTTAAACAAATGATTATCTGATGCTTTACATCACAGTATGTTTATATTACTTTGAAGAAACAAAATGTTAATTATGGTCTCAGGTCTAACATATCAAAACAAACTCACAAGCTTCTATTTATTTAAAAACTACATGCCATTTCCCATTTCTTTAGGACTCAAACTTTGATTTTTACTGGGCATATTTCTCCCCAGATATTAAAGCACAGCACAACAAAACCATACATTTCCCAGCCTCACTTGCAGCTAGATGTGGCCACGAGACTAAGTTTTGGTCTATGAGATATAAGCAGAAGTGTTATGGGTACTTCTGGGAGAGCTCCTAAAGATGGTCAGGTATGCTCTGCTTGATTTTCTCCATCCTTCTTGACTTCTCCACGTGCCTAGACAGAACAGCAGGATGTGATGACTGTCATGCTAGCATCCATTTGATTGGTGAGATGCAGGTCATACACTAGGGACACTGGTGCAAAGAGCTGGAAGGAGTCTCGGTTCTGGCTGGCTTGAGAGTGGCCTTACCAGCTCTGGACTGCACATTTCTATACTTATCTAGAAATACATCTTGTTTAAGTCACGTTATATGCAGCCATACCTAATCACAAATAATGCCTATGCACTGAAAATGTAATCTGGTTCTTAAGTTTCCCAATTTTCAAATGTATAACCTCCTTAACAAAAAGGATTTAGGATGGCTATTTTCAAATGGTAACTACTGTAAACTTATTATGATCTCACTACTGTAGATTTCTAGGTTGTGCTGATGAAGATAAGTTAGCAGAGCATGTTTTTTATAAGAACTATCACCCACCCCAGGAGTCTGTCAAACAGTATAAATTGTCATAACAATTTTGAGATATGCATACTATGTCAATCAGCGCTGGCAGGACTTGCGCTTGCAAAGATTGTCCTACAAAAGTCATCGGTGGTAAATGAAATGGCTTGCAATGCCTTTGAATTCAGATCAAACTGAACCCAGACCCTAGAGGACCATCTCAGGGGAGAAGACCCAAATTTAGGATGAAAAGGTCTTCACCCTGTTTCTTAACAAAACAGTTGACACGACACTAGACTTAATATATCTATAAGGCTGTTACACAAAGCAAAATATGTGCTATCAAGTAAGATAGCAAGGAAATTTAGGGGAAAAACCCTAATCTACTCTAAGTACTATGTAAATCTCTTTAGAACAGGTACATTTAAAGCACATCAAAAAGGATGTAATAAGGAAAGTAGCAGATCCTTTAAAATTAGAAATTCTATCATGGGCCTTGGTATATACTTACTATCACCTCAAACTGTATTCATTGTTAGACTAAGCATTTAAGTCGAAATCTTCTGCAAGGTATGCAATGGACAAATTTAACTTGTGGTTTTCATCTTCATACTAAGTGAAGTTCATTTAAAGGATTAAAAGATGTAATGTTAAAAGAGCCATCAAATATACAGTATGCTGAGTGCAGATGAGTTTGCCAAGTCTGAGGCAGAAAAGAGGCAGTATTGCTCTGAAAATTGTTTTCCATCACTATTTAGATTATGTCAAGATATTTTGGGATTTTTTTTTTCTAGTATTCCTTATGTAATGATTCTAATTCCATATTTATTTCTGAGATTTGGGGGAATGACTGCCAGGCAAGCAGCAACCTTAGGTACAAGGCAAAAGCTGCAAAAAGAATGATTTTGATTGTAGAGCAAGAAAGCCCCAAGGGCAGAAAATGAGGATAATGGGAAATGGGAGGGGGAGGTTATAATGAGAAGGACTGTGAAGAGAAATGAGAAAAAGCTCAATTATATGTATGTTAAAGGCAAAAATTCTCCCACTCAAAGAATATTCCTTTTACATGTGTGCTTGTCAATTACAGCAATTCTGTGCCATTGCATCCTTTAAATGAAGCAATAATTTGATTGAAACATGCCATGAGAGATTAACATGCAGTGATTTAATCAACAAATTGCTATCCACTCACACATTCCTTCATTACACTTATAAAGCTATCTGAAGTCCACACACTCATAGAGAAAGAGTTACTTTTATTTTTTTCACTTTCTGATAGAGGGTTAACTTTTTCTTGAGGACAATTATCACAAGCATTTTAAAATTCAGACAAGGACATCTGATGATCTCACTTTAAATCCATCAGTTGTCTGGGGAGAAGACACAAGCTCTCCCATACACACACAGTGAGGGGATGGGGAGGGAGAGAGTTTTCAACCTTTGACATTGTCTTAAGCACAGTTTCAAGTATTTTCAGTTGGCTGATGTTACAGTGAAACTATCATTTTGCTAAAATTACTAGGTTGTCATACTCCTTACTGACACAATATCTTGTCTAAATTTCAGTATCTGCTGCTCCTTTCAATTCGCTGCTCCAAAAATGCCTGACTTATATCACACATTTAAACAAGTTTCTGGAAATAGAGGTGAACATTGACAAAACCACGTGTTTCTACTAAAGTGCAATACCAAGTTTGCCAACAGACCCAAAACTCACGGAGCAAATACTGCAGTTTTAAAATTTTCTAAGACTTAGAACAGTATATTTCTTTTAAAAGAACAAAATTATTAATTACTTCCAAACTAAGAAACTGTGCTGTAGAGATAATTTTTCCAAAGACTTACCAGTAGAAAAGAAATAAAAGTTGCAGCCTCCACCATTAAAGGGTATATGTTAGGGAGAGAGAATATAAGGAGAAAATTATCTGTGTCAAATTTATTTTTATTAGAAAAATACAAGTACACTGAAGATTTATGTTTCAAAAGCAACCTTCAACCTATGTCAATGATTTAAGCCAATATCTGTTCATAAAATAATAAAACTGAGGACCAATATTACCTCATGATTCTACATGAAATTTGTGACTTGTTGAACAGGTCCATTATATTTTATATTTGAAAATAGATTCTAATTTTATATATTTTGATTCTTTGAAAATTAACAATTCATGTACATGTTTATGTCAACTCTCCGAAAACCAGAATATTTTATTATTTGTAACAATTTACCCTCTAGCCATTCTAGAAAGTTAGAAATTTACTGAACTACAGACAAAGAAATAATGAAGGTCCTTCTTAGAAGTCTATGTGAAGAAATAAGTGTCAAGTTGGGTATCTGAAGTGGGAAGGAAAGTACTTCAGGTGAAGCAAATAAAATGTGCAAATGTATGAATGAATGACTATGACTAAGCATTTTTTTTCTCTTCATTGTTTTCATTGATAAGGAGACCTTGACTATGTCGTTTAACCAATCTGAGTTCCTCCGTGTATCTTTCTGAACACTAGAGGAAGAACTGAGTTAGTAGGTGGACTTAGATGAGATAAAAGTGCCTGGGCAGAACTTTTTGGGAGTAATGCTTCCATAACTTTTTGACCTGCCTTTTTCTGTTATTTTATTTTTTGGAATTTGAAATAAAGTTTGAATTTAAAAAAAAAAAAAAAACAGATAATAATAAACTTTTTGTAAAAAAAAAAAAAAAAAAAAAGGTGCAAACGTAATAAAGGAGAAAGACCACATGTTTCTAAATCTTCTATACTGGCAGCAATTTACAGAGAAACCTCATGCTTCAGGAGTTGAGGATATTACCACCAGGCCGGGCTACTGAAACAATCAGTCACGTGTGTATTTCATTTAGAACACAGTGTGAAGGAAACTTTCAAGGACCCTCTCTCTCCTCCTGCCTCAGGGACAAAGCCTTCACTCTAGCACACCAGAAACTGGTTGACAGTTTCCTTACAAGAATTTAAAGAAGAAAGTCTATAAACTCTTACCCAAATGTTTTATTTTCTACCCTCATACTACAAACACATATACACACATTACAGTAAGTTGTAACAGTGGACAGAGAATGAGCAAGGGTGGAAAACTGAAAGTTAATCATAAAATTAAGACTTAAATGAAAATATTCATCTCTCCATTCTCTACAAATATTGGGTGACCATTGAATAAACTATTCTACATTTCTCTGAATCTGTAATCTCATTGGAAAATTGTAACACTTTCATAATTTATGCTGAAATCATTTGTAATGTTGAAATTAAAGTGCATATGATAAATTACAGCTCAAATTAATAGGAATAGAGTATGTATAATAAATAAGGAAATGATGCAGTTTTTCAAAATGCATTCCAGCAGATCATTTTTGTTCTAAATACGAACTGTTTCTCTTCTAAATAGGAACTGTTTTCCTGAAAGGTATGCGATATTCCTACTTATTACATACTTATCCATTAAACGTCTTCCTTTGCCCATTGGGTATGCTGTAATGAAAACCTCCACATTTCCATTATTAATCAGTGTATGTTAATGACCTTATGCTTCAGCTCTGTCTCACTTCATTTCACCTTGCTTCATTACCAACAAGGGTTTTAATTAACCCACAATCTACTAGCAGTGTAAAAGCATCAATTCCCTTGTTATCATACATAATATCACATGTTCAAAGGTGGTGTGAATAGATTAGTCCAGAAGATGAACACCTCAATAAAATCTACAGTTACAATCTGATTTTTAGTCACTTTTCATTTGAACAGCCTGATACAGGGTCAGCAGGAACGAGGACTTCTCTTTCTTTTCTAACCTCCATCAAGGGGTTAGCCCACCCAGTGGCCATCCTGCTTGCAGCTGGAAACCAAGAAGCAAGTCTTTGTGCTACAGATTAGATTGCTCTTAAGTGGCTACCAAACCACCTGATTTGGAATTTATAGCTAGGGTTGAATGGTAGGGTTTTACTGCAACTATGCATTTCATCCATGGTTCTAGTCTCTAGAAAAAAATGATCCCTGCGATAAAGCTAAGAATATATCTGGGTTCATTTCCAGATTCAAATGCTCACTCACTTTATCACTGAAGCAGCTTAATTCATTTCTACCTCAGCTTCCATGTCTATTAAGTAGGGATAATTACCCTGCACAAGAATCCATCGAATGGAGAGCAAGTTTGGATAAATGAATTGGCATCTGTAGCAATCTTCAAATCCCACCTCTCAGACCTACAAGCGACCTCTAAGGTCATGTGGTCTAGTCCTCTGTTTTAGAAATAATGCAGCCAAAAAGAACACTTCTACACAATTCTGATTATCTCATCACTTTGTCAGCATCATTTATAAAGTCCCCAAGTGCTTCAATTACACTACATTAGATTCTCCATATTAGTAATTAGGGGAGTAGCTAAGGGACCTACACATAAACCAAAACAAACCCAAACAAATCCAAACCAAAGTGGAAAGAATAAGGAACAGAGCAGAAACCATATTCTAAATTGAGCATTTTTACCCCTAGCTCTCTGTTGACACCATTGGAGGATGTTTAGTGTCAGCTGTGGATAGCTGCTTTGGGGCTGCTGTATCTGCAAAAACAAACCCTCACTCAACAGTGATGCTCTTCATCAGCTTCTGAGGCACAGCCAGGGCAGCTGGTGTTTGTGCTAATGCATTTAGTCTTTTGTTGATTTTTTTTTATTAGCATGCCTGCAAACAAAATTAACCTAATATTTAAAAGTGACAGTTTCATAAAGCTGAAAAAGATCTCAAGTGGCATCCTAGACCAGATATTTGTCTCTGAGAAAGCTATTTTCACAGTTCAAGATGGTAAAATGCTGATATCCTTATCAACCATGTCCAGGGATACAGATTCCATGGCTTCTAGCAGTAGCTAGTACCAACAGAGGACACCTTAAGACTTAAAGAAGAGATTTTAAGTCTCTTTTACCTTTTTATTTCAATTCAGTCTATTTCCTTTAGTTCTGAATTTTGTTGACTATGATCAGAAGTTTCATGTTAATTCTTAAAGCACTTTAAATATATTAAAATATCCCCCAGCTTCATTATTTTTAAAAACACATGATGTAGTTATGGGAAACTAGTGCCTATAATAATATTGGTTTAGCAGCCATCATTTAATGTACAATGTTTTCCTGGTTATTTTGTTTATTGCCTATTTCCAGGCAAATAAACACAAGCCCCAAGAAGATAAGGAGTTTGTCTATTTTGTTCACAGCTGCATCCCCAGCCTCTAGAGCAGTGCCTGACACATAGTAGGAGGTCAAAAGATATTTGTGGAATGAAAGAGTTACATTTTTCTAAGGTATTCTTTCAGGTGAATATATAAATTGAAGTTAAAAAATGCACTGTTATATTTTATTACAGAAGCAGTGTGAAAAGTAAAAAGTAAAGAAATTACAGGGGCATTGGCTAGTATTACAGATATGATGTAGTATATTTCACCACTGGCGGGGAGACTGCTGCTTTTCTCCTGTGATGTACTGTTTCTGAATATCCCAAAATGGCTTGGTAATAAAACTCTGCAATTGGATTTTACTACTAAGTGATAAATCAAAGCTATTCTTTGGAAATGTTATGGCCTAATTTCTCAAAGGAACTTAAAAAGTTTCCCAATTGGACAAGGCTATGTACAAACACATTTAAATCATCACCATCTATGGCCACCGAGCCTTGGATTCCAAGCTTACTACAACATCAACACTCTAACTGCTCTATGGGGCTGAAGAAAATGTTGCAGTAATATAAAGTAATGTGAAGTTAAAACAAATATCCTAACTCCTTGTGCAATGGCTAAGTGATACTAATTTCAGCAAAATGACTACAAGATTCCAGAGGTGGTCTATATGAATTCTAGGGTCTCCTCTAGATCTGGAGTTCTATGGTTCTGTGGCATATTTTGCAAAGAAAGATACTGGCAGATAATCCTTTGAATCAAAGAGTTTTAGTGATGGAAGACACTTCAGAGATCATGGAGCCCAGGCCTGGCTTTAGAATCTTATTTTAGCAGCATTTCTTCTTTCCTATGTGCATTTTCTTCTTTCTTAAAATATTAGTTTTTATGGAAGCATGCAGTCTTCACTGTAAGACATAAGAACCACCTGGAGATTTTTGTAGGCTAGAACCCTTGCAAAAATCCAAATGGATTTTGTTCATTATATCATCACTTCTTCATTCCAAGAGCTGAGAAACCAGGCAGCTGTGTATCTAGTACCACTGTCCCCTCTGATGGCTTCATTTTTCCAAAAACTACTTCAGTGGGTGGACCAGTTGTATAAGTTTTTGAATTTCAAACTTCCCAGGCTCCAGGGGTTCCAGGGCAGGGAGCAGTAGAAATGAAGCTGGGGCTCATAAAGCATTGGGTAGGGGGTAAGAGGGAAGATGGAGGAGATGGGGGATGTTGCCCCTAACTCTCAGAGGAAAATAGATATTTATAATCATTAGAAACCTAGAAAATCTCTTTCTTTACAAAAAAAGCATGTGAGACAAAGAATATTCTATTTCAGTGGTTCTCCTGAATACCTGGCTTCATCTTAGTATCACCTGGGTGAGTTTTTACCAGACCAATTGTATCACAAGCTTTGGGGGGTGGGACCCAGGCGTGGGTAGTTTTTCAAGTGTCCCAGGTGCTTCTAATTTGTAGCCAATATAAGAACTGGTCTGTTACAAAAACAAAAAAGAATCCTATCACGAGAAAAGTTATCAGTACAAGATATTTTCATGTGATTTTCAACTGTACAAAATCATGGAGAGGCTTAAGACCATCTAAAAAAATTGTCTGTCTATCCTGAAAAGGTTTTTAGTTCTACAAGAGTCATGCTGCTGGAGGACTATGGTCTGGTGAGCTAGGAGAGGAACCCTGGGACAGAGGCACCCCACACCTTTCCAGAAATCCCAAAAGGCAAGGTAACCAAGGAAGAGCTTTACCTACATTGTCTTCAACTTTTCCAAGGATTAGGGAAAAAACATCCTTAATTTTCTTTTCCTCCACAACAAAAATTTGTCAGGTGCTTATTATGGGCTTGGCATTGGCAGGGAGAAGATAGAAAAGTTCAAGAAAATTAGGGGCTTGTCCTAGCTTTACTCAAGATTCTGTCAAGACAGTGCTCTAAAAAAGTCACACGAGAATAATTTTGGAACTTTTTCAAGTGAGATGCTCCTATAATATAAATCAGGCACTTTCACAGAGGTTGTTGCCTCTTTAGAACAGTAAGGGATTCACTTCCTGAATAACTTGCTCAACCTGCTATTACAGTGGAATTGACCAGTATTACAGATATGATGAAAGTGTATCACCAACACTGAGGCAGCCATGAAATGATTGAAGCAGACTGAGCAGACATTTCTACACTGAGTACATTGTAACAGAAGACATTGACTGGTAACCTCATGATATAAATCAATCATCACACCTTGAAGAAATCAGGCCAGGCCTAACAAGGATCAGATGGTAGGCTTCACTTGCCTTTACATATTCCAGCCATCTCTCCTATTCTCTCTGTATGCTTAGTTTACTTGGAAACCTTTGAAAATAAGTAAATTTTCTTCAAACAGATGGGTAAAGAATTAAAGACACGCTATTGGGAGAAATAACAAGAAAGAGGGGAGCAAATAATGTATTTCCTTTTGCGTTTTCTTTGAGATAGACACATCACAACACAGATTTAGAAAGAAAAATCAGTAAGAAGGTTTTTCTCTATATAATCCATCTGATACAGTTATCACCCCAGCTTTAGAACAGAAATCATTGTTCCCAGCAGTGGCATCTCTAAGAAAAACATACTTAATTTTTTCCTGGGAGGGAAAGGGTTAAATAGGAGCAGCAGTCACTCTAGACCAAGACAGGGGGCAAAGCTCTATATCACTCTAGGTCCTCTACCCACATGCCCTTCTATTTCTGTTTTCCCTGTAATTCTCCCAGGATGGGAATGCCCAGTGATGTCTGCCCTATTTCTGGAGAGAGAAAAGATAGAGCTGCAGAAACTGCTTGATTCTTCTCTATCATTCCAAATGTTTCAAGTCAGAACCTGAATCTTGAAAGAAAAAGGAAATCTTTAAAAACAGCTTCAACCATTTACCATGGTCACGAACAAATATCCGGTTACCAGACTCAAATAGTTTTTCCATTTCAAATAATGAAGGATAATAAAATAAACGAAGAAATGTTCAAAAACTTAGGTCACACTAAACTTCATTGCTACTTGCTCCTGGGGAGTGTTATTGCTAATTTAGTAAACCAAAGGAATATAAGCAATGATTAATGAAGATTTTAAAGCTCACTGCAAAGGAAGACCCAAAAACTTGGTTGTTGGGTTTTTGTTTTCTCCAAGTCAGCATTTCCCATTCATCTTCTATTTAAGAGTTTTAAAAAATCATTCATTTGTCCATTCATTCATTTTACAGATATTCACTCAATGACTCGTTGTGTCAGGTACGAAAGGAGAAGAAAGGTATGCTCATAGGGAATTATGAAAATAAATATGGTAGGTGTTGTGTGGACCAAACCATTCAGGAAAATTAATAAAGCTGCTTTTCAGCATCTTTAAAATAATTTTCATTTTTAAAATTCGGCTTTATTTGGTTATAAAATGTATAATTGTTTAATTGTTTTCTATTCTATTCACTCAGATAGCAACAGAAATGCGTTAAATTATTGCAATAGCCCTTCCTATACACACTGGCATTCTCCTTCCTATTCCATTCAATTACGTCTTCCATTTGCATGTTAACATCAATTACTAATCACTTCGACTTGTCCTAAGTGAGCACAGGGCCCTGCACCTACATTTTTACAACTAAGTGATTTTTGTGGTAAAGAAATGGGAAATTACTCCCATCTCTTAGTCATCTTCCTCTACCTCTGGAGGGACAGGAATGAAAGAGTGTGAGCATCAGGAAAGGCTCCTTCCAGCCTCCAGGACCACTTTTTTCCTCCCACCTAGCCTTTCTCCCCATTGCCATCAGGGATCTCGTGGAGGACCACCAGATGGCTCTCCATGGCCCCATATGGCTCCATTTCCCTAAAAAGGGCGCTCAAGAACATAAAAATGCTGCTACATACTTTTATTGCAGCCCCTTCTCATTTTCCTCCATCTGTCTTCCATATGGTTTCTGCAACTCTATTAGCTCTTGCACACACAGGCCTTTTATAATGAGGGCTGCCATCCATCCCAACCAGGATAAAGAACTAAAATTCACCTCTGCCAGGGACAAGGGGCCTCAATGCCTTTAAAGATCGGATTTATTTAGTATTCAAACTAGAACAAATATTCATTTTTCCTCAGTTTGCAAAAAAAACTTATTTTATACTTATATTTCTTTTAATTTTATCAACAAATTTTCTGTTCTGTTTTCTCCAGTGTACTTGAAGTTTTGAGGAGCTAAATGTGACTTCCACTTAGGCGTCCCTATTAGGCATACATCAGTTACTCTCCAGAGTTGACTTTTTTTTTTTCCCCAAGAAATTCTCCTTTGATTGGAGGAAAAGGCTTTACCTTTTTTTTTTTTTTTTCTCAAACGTCCCCACAGAAATCTGAAGTTTCACATGTGTCCTCCTCAACCTTTTAAGGAAATGAGCAGAAAGCAGGTGAGACCTGCCCTGACTGGCCCCCTCCCGCCTTGCTTTGGGTGCCATGAGGGCCAAGTCACTGAGGCCTGCTTCTCGTTGCTCTGCCAGAGCACATGACTGAAGGAGCACATTTTATCCTAAGGTTCGACATAATTGAGAAGGAAGAGGAACTGAACATGCTAGGCACCAAATATGTATATAGCCATTTTCCAACAGCAGGCAACTCTGGGTATCCCCGTAACAGTCATGTGGGTGATTTTTCATTCCCCATGTTAAACAGTTGGAACAGGTAAATGAGCATCTGAGCCATTTCTCTCAGAGGCAAAAGGAAAACAAACTAGTGACAATTAGTAAGTAAAAAAGAACCCAACTTGGGCTAGTATTCGCTTTAATCATTTCTACACTTATTAATATCAAGTCTTTAAAATAGGATTGTGGTGTTATTAAAAAAAAGAAGGGAGCATCCAATCTCCCCAAACCTCTGCCGTCATTTATAAGTGTCCTTTCCATAACAGACAACTTGCCTGTAATCTAGCCCAAACCACCTGTGTAAAGCAGGCTGGTAATCAACACATGGGTAATTATGCCCAGGTCCAGGATGATTAGATCTGATGAAGCAGAACATGGGAATAGTGTTTGGATGCACAAAATATTAATCTGTAGGCATACAAAAATAACTCAAGTACCACGGGAATAGGCTTTTTCTTTTGGCTTATTGTTTCATGTATGCATATAGATGAGGAGTGATATTTTTCCCCAACATATGCAAAATTAGGTATTTGACTTTTCAGATCCATACAATAACACTACTGTGGGATGCATGATTGAGTCATTTTGCTACTTTTTTTTTTTTTATCTGTTTACATATTCCCCACATCCTTGTTTCTCTTAATGCCCTTTTTAATGCAACACAGACCTAGACATAATTACATTCAGACAGAACTACCAGAAGGCAAGGAAACTCCTGCTCCTACCTAAGCTGTCATTTCACAACCCTCCTGCATGGTAAAAACCTAAGGGGTTACCCTGACCCAATACACCATATAAATACAATTGCCTTTTATTGCTGTAATCAATGTACTGCAAACTGTGGGCATCACAGGTGCTGTGGTGGCAACAGAAACTGCTGTTTTAGTCAGGGGATCAAGCTCCAGAATTCATGCTACAGCCCGAGGCCTATTCAATGGAAAAACTGCTCCAGGCTGTTACAAATTCTAGTTAAGAGAGCAAGTAAGCTGCAAAAAAGGAGGTAGGGGTAGGTCATTTTGTAAATGGAGTAGTTAGTGTCTCCGAAAGTGCATGGGTGAAAAAGCTAAATAGGTATTTTGCACGCAGATTAAATAAAAAAGGACCATAAGACCGATCAATAAGGCTTCGGGGAATTACAGTTTCTGGTCTGAAAAGCTATGCGTATCAGAGGCTACACACCAGGGCTTGCCCTGAGCAGGCAGTTTGTAAAGCCACTTGGAAAAAGGCAGAAGTTGCTGCTAAGCAAGTAGCTGCTGAGTAGTTTCATTAATTGTTGACACTTCAGCAGGGAGGCAACTCCCCCAGCTCAGCACTTCCTACATGCCAGGTAAACGCTTCCTAACCTCCTACCCCTTGTATTTCTTCACATTGAATACTGGAATATTGAACATTGGCCTCCTGCCAACTGCCTTTAGGTGAGATTGGGTAAAAACTGCCAAGGAAACAAGACCTGCCTTCATATCATTTTCTTTGTACAGCTACTTCCCAGCAGCTGCTTGGGATCTGCATGTGTCCACTTACTGGATTAGAACAAAACAACTCAAGGCAAAAGGGGGGGGGCACACAAAGCATGTGCTATTTCGACACACCCTGGTTTGGGCTAAGAGTGGGAGCCTTGCCTCTAAAGACACTGACAAGGGCACCAGCAGCTGTGAGTCTGGAAGCAGGAGACACCCGTGCCTTACCTGTTTCTTTGTCCTGGACTTCTTCCAGGTGCAAGTCATTCAAAAGATGCTCCAAAATCTTCTCCGGGGTCCCAGACACAACCACGTATCTGTCAGAGAGCAGAGAGTCCACTGAGTCATCCTCGGTGGAAGACTGCGATCGGCTGCTCCATTCATCCTCCTCATCCTCCTCATCGATGTATTTGAAATAAGGCACATCGAAGGTAGGCAAGGGCAGCGCTCGGTCCGAGAGCGCCACGGAATCCTTCCTCTCTAAATGAGGGTCGAAGACCCTCAGCCGGGAGCTGCCCATTGTGAGCAGTTAATAACAAAGGCATCCCCTAAATGCTAAAAGATCCTGCCATCCCAGTCCTTTCTATGGGAACCGAGTCCATCTAGCTGCTCAGAGCTCTGCAGTCAGCTTGAAAGCTCACTCACAGGAGAGGCGGAGAGAGAGGGAGGGAGGGAGGGAGGGAGGGAGGGAAGAGGAGGCAGAGAGCAAGTGAGATGGAGCAAGAGGAGGGAAGGCAGGCGGGGAAAAGGAATCGGGAGCGCGTGCCTCTGTGGGCTGTAGGGAGAGAACTCTCACCTCCAATCACTTTCTGCACTCCCAGATGTGGGGGCCGGGCCCCAGCACTGCACTTTCTTCAGCACCAGGACACTCTGGTCTTGCTCTTTAACCTGAACAGTCGACACTTCATCATCTCTCTTTAATTTTGGACAGTCATGATGGACGGAAGAGGGAAAAAGGGAGAGAAAATTAAAAAGGAAAGAAAAGAGCCAACTAAAGCTCCATTCTCGACAGTTACTTTAAAGATTCAGAATAAATTAGTAGTCTGTCAAGCACCTCCCTCTGATGGTACAGTTTCCAGCCTCAAATTCCATAGAAACGTAAAGCATTAGAGAGGCAGAAATACTTTAAAGGACATAGAAAAAAGGGGGAATCCAGAGAGTTCATTTTTAAAACAAATTGAACAATTAGTTCAATCCAAAGTTCAGAGTTTTTAAAAGCACAAAATATTAATTGATTGTATACTATCTTCTCTTTTACTCAGTTAATGCTTATTTTAAAGAGCCAAATGCTCTATTAAAATTGGAAAATTATATAAAACATATTGAAATATTAAAACAATGAACAAGCCATATTATGTAGTTGTAGTTGATAAACATAACCATTTACATCAAGCCTTACTTTAAAAGGTGGGCAAACTATTCAATCATTCAGTTCAATAATTTCTTTTCAGCCTTGAGGTAGCCTTCAAATTCATCATGTACTCGTTTTGCCAGAATACAAGCATAAATGGATCTCTAGCTAGAACCTCATGGAGGCTGAAATTCGGATGTCATGGGTGAGTGAACTGTCTTTCTCCATCCCGGTTCCTTTTTTAAAAGGAGAGGAGGCTTAACAATCATTCATTTCTGCACATGCAGCTCCCACAGCCCAGAGCGAGTGTGGCCCGCTGACTTGGCGCTGTCAGAGAGGAGGGCTCCCTGCTTACCCAGCAGTGTGGCCTCAGCCTCCCAGTGATGAGCATTTCCAGAGCATTTAGTGTAGTAAGTGTAGGCTAGTCCAGGGAAAAACAACTGTAAGTGCACGTGAGAAAATCTAGCTGCTATGTTTCTGATGATTTGCACACAGATTAAAGCCAGAAAAGTTGATAGCAAGTAAGTGTCACTTTAGAAAATGATGTAACTTCTTTAAAAGGGAAAACATGTCCTGGGTTCCTACAATGTTTCCAATACTGACTGAAAATCCCACCTATAATCAGGTAAAAACGTAAAAGAGAGGATGTTTTTCTCCCAGTAATTAAAAAGTACCATATCCATTATGCCTTATTAATCAGTTCCATCGACCTACCAGGAATGTCAATATAGTTTGTTGGCCTTTCAGAAGGATTGGAAAGCACTAATCTTGCCATAATTGCCAAGCAAATCAGTGATAAAATTGTGATTTCAAGTCCTGGTGTCTTGATTCCTAAGACAATGTAGCCCCCCTGTCAATGGCATCCCCCAGGATTTTTCTTAAGCACAAAAAATACTGGTCATTCTAAACAGCAAAATAATTTTAGGATCATGCTTCTAAAATCTTTCAGTGGCAAATAATTTTACTATGTAAAACTGGCGTATTACATTTCAGCAATGTAAGACATGCAGTTACTGTGGCAATTAATGTTGGATAGTCATTGTTCAGCTCCCCAAGGACGTCACTGTGACTCCTGTATCATGAATACCAATGTGTAATTGCTATCTTTCATTTCTCCAAAGGGGTCCTTTTGTTATCCATGTGGCTGAAGGGAAGTAAGGTGGCTGGAGAGAGGGGAACATGTTAACAACAACAACAAAAAGCAGGCTGAGGGTCTGGGATACTGAGACACACAGGGGCAGACTGAAGTAATTCAGTAAACAGCAGATAGAAAAGGACAAAAATCTTTCCCTGGGATCCTCTAATAGTAAGC
This sequence comes from Tolypeutes matacus, assembly GCA_026826555.1. Lineage (NCBI taxonomy): Eukaryota > Metazoa > Chordata > Mammalia > Cingulata > Chlamyphoridae > Tolypeutes > Tolypeutes matacus. The sequence continues at coordinate 9,590,836 of JAKSZT010053769.1, forward strand.
CAATACCCATTTTATACGAGCCTGCTGTCATTCTGAAGTACATTTTACATTCTATGTGCCCATGATATATGGCATTATTAACTTCCACAGGCTATGCACATACATATGGATGGGAAGGGCTTCTCCACTGTCTGTGTAGCTAATATGTATTACACGGCTGTGCAGAGAGCAGCCACACTCTGCTGGGCAGGGAAATAGCTGAATCATATTGATGCTCTATCAATAGCATCTCATGTCACAGTGATAGTTTCCATTTTGCAAACCTGGTTAAAAATAAAGAAGAGAAAAGGCAGAAAAATCAATGTATAAAGGAAGATGGAAGTTATCTAAAATTGCCATAAAAACATAAGAGGCCTATCCATTCTATCTGGCTTTTAAGGTTAAATAAATGCCTCTCGACTCACACACCCTTAACTAATTACTCTTCCTGAAAAAGAGCAGAAGTGCCATGGTTGAGGGTCTGTGTATAACATTTTATTCTGGTTATTTGTTTGGTTAAGAATAAAAGTATTCAGAGAACTAAGTCTGCAAAATATGTTCAATAGTACATGAAGTCCAAGTAAAGCATTCAAACACCTAATTTTCAATTATTCATTAAACAAAAGTGAGGCCCTCCTTTGGGAAAGGCATTGTGCTGGGCACCCAGTAGAAAGCAAAGATGAAAAGACAAACACCCTACTCTTAAGGGACAAGTTAATAGGCTCCAAAACACCTTATGTGTAACTTGGTGAATACCAAGAGACAATGCAAAAGTAGGATCTATGGGTCTGGAGAGCCAAAGAGGACTCTGGGTGTCTGAGAGAATGAGGATGCCATTGAATGGGCCAGAAATAGTGGAAAGTGGAACTGGTTCTGGTGAGGTTGAAGAATCTGAGGTCAGATAGTTGGTGAGACACCCTGTGGTAGATGTTTAGCAGGCAGATAGAAAACTAGACCTCTGGAGAAAGGTCAAAGATAGAGATAACTTTGTGAATTAAGTTTTAAGAGTGGATGAAATTGTTAAGGGGGGGCAGGAGAGAAAGAGAACCATCAAGATAAAGATAAAGGAAGGAAAAATACAGAAGGAGGAAGAGGCGGAGGGGGGTGGGGAATCAGAGACATGTGGAAAAACTACTTGTGGAGATTATGAAGAAGCAAAACCAACATAAGCCAGAAGAAGAACCAGAGAGCACTGTACCAAAAAATCCAAGGAGAAAGCCTGTCTGATGCTGTAAAGTTTGCAAAGATGATAAATCTAAGAAAAAGCGATGACTAGAACATTTCCCACCCACAAGAGGCAGGAAGAGGAGTGCAGCCACAAAGTGTTTGAGTATGAGTGAATGAGGAGGAAGCACAGAGCCAGAGAAGGCCACTTCCTGTGAACTTCATGACAAAGCAAAGAAGTCAGCATGAAAAGGCCGCATGGCTGGGGGAAGGTACCCCAGAGCGGGTGAGGGTGTTGAGAAGAGCTGACATGACTGGAAGCACTAGTGGAGGGGCTAGGCTAGGAAAGGAATGAGAATTTTTCCTTTCAGAAAGGACCAAGGGAGAGAGGATGGGTAGAGATATGGGGGAAAAAATTAAAGTAGGGAATAAGGAAGCTGAGGCAGATCATGTTAGATGATCTCTGTCTTCTTGGCATAGAGACCATCTTCTGGAAAGAGGGGATATGTAGAGATGGGCGCCTGAAGAGAATATATATTTGGAAAAGTGGTCTCGGGGGGTACAACCAGGGATAAGCAAGATATGAAAGGACTGCCAGGCTGCACGGTGGATTACTATGGCTAGAAAATACACATTTCCAGTTTTATGACTTTCTCCTGAATTGTTCAGAAACCCAAGAGGGAACGAGGTCCATTCAGGATAAGGGTCTGGCAAAGGGGGAAAGAACAGAAGGTAACAGAGGGAAGGGTTTTTTTGGGGGAGGGGCAGTCAGCACATCATGGAAAAAGCTCAGCACCCTGTGGTGTCTGTCTGGTTAGGGAAACAAGGGAGCCAAGAAAGGGGCTGATAAACTGGGGAAATATGGAGGGTGAGGACAACTCCCCACATGAGCTAAGAGAGCAGGCTGGGTGATAGAGGAGGAGGCAAGCAGAGAAGGCTTTGATCAAGATAGCAAATATCTGAGTGTTGAGAGTGAAAAAGAGAAAAGCAGCCCCTGGCATTTAGGAGCTGGCCTGGTGCTATCAACTAGACCATGGCGTTCTCCCGCTGAACATGGACGATTTCATGAAAAATTTACATAAGGTAAAGCCACTCTGCAATCACAGTGGAACAGGACCCCCCCCACACACAAAAAAGGAAAAAACCACTCTGTACTCATGTCTGAACACATACAAAATATGAACACTGTCCATACCACAAAAAGACCATACGTGCTCCTGTCCTGGCTAATATGAGTGATTACTGCTTCTCTACCAATTACAGCTTTAGTCTTGCTCTAGTCTTCCTTCCTTCTATATAAGGATTATTAAGATGCCCAGTCATACAGTTACCCTGTTTCCTGACAGACTTCAATTCTTCCTTAAGCCCCTCTCCAAATCATCTAATACAAACTGAAGTCCTGTAATAAGTCCTTTCTAATACCCTCCTACTGAGACGCCTCACGGTCCCCAGATGTGAAACCTCCCTTACCACGATGAGGCACAAACCCACCTTGTTCAGCTAAAAGTGGGTTTCTGGTAGTCTTCCATTATTGTGATCAACTTTCGTACTTCTAAATCAAACTTGTCATCTTTTTCTTTCATTTATTCATGTGAAAGATGTATTTATTTTGGGGTGAAAATAGCCACAGAGTAATAAAAATGTTGATTTTTTTAAAAAAGTAAAGAACTGCTGCTCACAGTTTAGCATGTGTTCACTTAAGCTGTCCAGAACCAAGTGTCCGACTATATTTATATTTTTGCATATCATGAACACTAACTAAGCAGGAAAAAGTGATTACTAAGGGATTTCCCAGGACTGCTGGAATTGTCACAATTGTCATTATCAGAGATAATGGAAAATATTCCTCTTCCATTTACTCACAGAAAGCAGCCCCTGGCATTTTCTAGGCATCAAGTCCCTGCTGCTCTATGGAAATTCATTCTTCCTAGGGTTCCTAACTGGGGGCTCATGGATAGACTTTAGAGATATAGAAATCCCTCTGGAAGTACATACTTTTAAAGTGTGTGAGCTCATTTTTTTTTTTAGGGAGAGAGTCAAGAGTTCTCAGTCTCACTGAAGTCTAAAAACTTGAAATGGTAAAAACACTACATAGGAGAGAACTCATATTTATCACCTCCTCCAGGGAGCCTTCTTTGTCAAGTTTCCTGCCACTAACTCCCTCCATCCCAATGAGGGGCCTGCAGAGAACTAGGTGGTCGGTTGTGATTATCTGTCACCTGGCCTCTGATCTTTTGCTCCCTCTTTGTCTTTTCCACTGAGGGCAGGGACTATGCCTTTTTTTTAAGATTTATTTTTATTCACTTTACCTCGCCCCCCCCCCCCCCGATGGTTCTCTCTTCTGTCTGTTCATTGTTTGCTCGCCTTCTCCAGGAGGCACCGGGAACTGAATCGGGAACTTCCCACATGAGAGGCAAGTGCCCAACAGCTTGAGCCACATCCACTCCCGTGGGCTGCGGGGTGTGATGGTTTGTGGCATCTGCTTGTTGTGGTCTGGGTGGAGTCTAGCTCGTTGCTGCGGGAGGCAGCATCTAGCTCGTCTTGTTTTTTATGAGGCACTGGGACCCGAACCTGGGACCTCCCATGTGGTAGGCAGGTGCCCAAGGGGTTGAGCCACATCCACTTCCAAGGGACTATGCCTTCTGTTTTTCTTCCTTAACACACAGCTCAGGACCTGGCACCTAGTATTCACTTGATGGATTTATTGAACACACAAATTAATGAGCAAGCAAGAGAATGAGTGAGCGAATTATCTTTAAAAGGCAGAATGCTATCTCGTGTGGCTCAAACATCAGTCTTACTGTGAGGCTTCCTTTACTTTCTCCTCTCAATCACTTTTCTAGTTCAATGCTTATCACAGGATAAAATTGTATTTTTTGAACCTGAGTGTTATTTATACCATCTGTCTGAATTCTATTAAACTAAGCTCCCTAAAGCCAGAGGCCATGTCACTAACACAACACTAAGAAGGCATATGCCAAATGGTATTGTCCATCAGACTACAGCCCATGAAAACTCAGGGGAGGGCACAAACAGGACAAACTGCGGGCTAAATTGTGCACTGGGCAAGATGGATCTTTTGTTCCCTCTAATCTCCCATTCCTGCTCCATTTTGCTCTAACCAGCATCCTCAACACTTCTCATGTGGTCCACACCTCCACAAGGGTGGTGTGGGGAGCACCAGAGATGTTTTCAGCTGGAAAAACAGGATAAGTCTCCCTGCTTGACACCATGGCATTTAAGAAGTCATACAAGGAACACAAGTGCCCATGTTGCTTTCTCTCAGGTCTGTGAACAAAGTAACTGAAGATGTTAATTCATAGAAATGCATTTATAGCTAAATAGATTGTGATGACTCATTTTATCTCATAACCTTCTTATTCTCTTATTCACCCCACAAAGTTCACTTCAAGAATTGCCTCATCTGGGAAACTCCCCCTGACCTCCAGTCTGATTTGTTTGACTCTTCTCTGTGACCTCAAGGCATTACATGTGTCCTTCTTAGCCCACTGAGGAGGTATCTACAGATATACTTTTCTGTCTCCTTTCTAGACTATAAGCTCACTTGAGGGCAGGCATCACATCTTCTTCAACTTTGAATTCCCAATCCAACCAGCTCCTGTCACATCACAGATACTCAATGCACACTTACTGAATGCTTAAATGAACAAAAGAATGAATGGATGATATTGCATTTTAAGGTGGAGGTACAGAGACGAACATCTTAACTTCCAAAGAATACGTTTCTAATGGTGAAATCGGATGGGGCTTAAAGAGGGGAAATTTTGCTGAGAGTTACTCTTCCTTAGGAAGGTCATCAAACTATTCTGTTGGCAAATGAGAATGGCCTGCCATATTCTGCATTTTGATCATCAACTTAGATAAAGCACTCCATAGGTATGATTGAATTGAAAAGAATAAAGCAAGGGGTTATATAGCAAGTCAAAATGATCTTTAATTCAGGATCTTGGGCTAAGGGTGGTTCATATGAAAAGCACATGTGAGAATTGGCCAATATCTAAGGTAATACATAATTATTTTGTGTACTATCAAGCATCATGCAAATATTAGTTACTGAACTACTAAAATTGAAAGTAATTTTAACCCATAGTGGTAGAAGTACCACAACTCAAGAACTAAGGAGATGGTATTGCCATCTGCAACAAACAGATGGCCAGCAATGGGCAACAAGGGAGGAAACAAGCCACGACCAAGCAGATAAATCTATAATAATAACTAACGTTTATTGAGGGTTGACCACACATCAGGCAAAGCTAAGAGCTGAACATCCATTATCTTATCTCATCATCAAAACAGCCCTGTGAGCTAATACTACTAAAATCTCTATTTTACAGGTAAGGAGACCAAAGCACAGAGAGAAAAAGTAACTTGACCAAAAAAAAAAAAAATTAGAATGAGAATGTGGTAAAGCTGAGATTGAAGTCAGACTGGCTCAACTCCAGTGCTCCTAACCAGTACCACTGATGTTCCATAAAGATGGCCAACAATACATATTACACACTCCAACTCTCAAAGGGCATCTGATTTACCCTGGTGCTGATATCCAAAGCAGGCCAATCTGATCAGTGGATCAGGCAAGAGGTATATCTAGAGAATGATGAAGCTCAAAACCACTATGCCAGTGTTGAGTTCTAGCTGTCCTTTCCAGTCTGGGAAAGCCACTAAGGGACAGGATTCTAGGATAAGGAGAGGTTTGACAAGGGCTGAGCATGATGTTGGGACCACAGCTAAACCAACTCAGATCAGGGCAGAGCTCATGACACACAAAAGGGAAAATGAAGAGCTGACAGAAACTGAGGCAGGAGCCACGTCAGGACTAGTGGTAAACATGGCAGACCTAGAGAGGGGGCTGTGTGTCTGTGGGCAACTATGCCCATGAGACGTGGGCACCCAGAGACATGCCAGTTAAGGCTGGAGGAGGTGGGGCTTCCAATGGACAAGCTGCCTTTGACAGGATGGGCTCAAGAACTGGACAGACACTAAATGGCATACTTTAAATTGTTAATTTTATATTATGTGAATGTCACCTAAAAAAAAAAACTGGGCAGAGATGAGACTGTGGACACAAGGATTTGCTGACCCTTGTACAATGGGTCCTGTACTAAGGACCAGTTTAGGAAGCTGGAGAAAAGATCAGGAGAATGAGATGAAAGGACTTTATTTCAATTCTCAGAGCCACTCTGCCTTGTTGGAGAGGGAGATAGAGAGTCACCCAATTTTGTTCCAGAAAGAGGGCCTTCCATTAGTGGGTGGTGAGATGAAGCCGACTGTGGTTCGACTTAAGGAAGTGACAACAGAGCCTGTCAATGATATTCTAGAACAAATGAAGCTAGTTATTCATCGAGAGTGGGGCCTAACAGCCTTTCCAACACTAAGATTCTGCAACATTCAGCTGTCTTGAGTCCGCTCTTCTCACAGAAGCCCAAAGATTTTGATTTTCCTAAATAGGAAAAATGCACATGATTTAACAGTTGGGTATCTCTTCCCGTCTTGCACTATAGAAATTGACACACAACTCAGCAAACCAAGCCACCAATGCCCGCATCTATTCTTTTCCTGTAAATGTGGTTACAGCAGAATTGGAATATTTATATTGAAAAAAAAATCTCCTCTGACCTAAAACAATTTTGCCTGAGAATAAAATTCACAGCATTTGCTGACAATGGCCCTCATGCTTATTTCTTCTCATGGGGAAAAAAGTAAACAGATCTTAAAAAAAAAAAAAAGTCAAAAGAATATTGCTGGGTGGCAAGATAGAACTGATTAAGAGAGTGCACTAAGGGAAAGATTAAATAAGCAGATGCATGTCAAGGTGAGTGGTTTGGAGTCACCGGGCTGCAATGCCTTGGCCTGACAAATATATCTTTGTACAGGTTACTCTGACAGAGGAGCAGAAGGACAGTATTTAAATAACAATGATTTATTCTTTTTTTTATCCCTCACATGTCTTAAGATTAACAATTCAAATTAGAGCCTAAATGGTATTAGAAGGATTCAGAATCCCAAAACTTACAAAATCTAGGTAAAGTTTGATCTTTCACAGGTGTGGAAGTAAACACAAACGGTTATGGAACTCAACCAAACTCCCACAGAAAACCACTAAACATAACTGGATAGAAAACGTCTATTTGCTAGAGAAGAACTGTATTAAATTGTCTTCCTTCTAATAATTATCATATTAAACAAGTTGTCTAAGAATCCTAAAACTAGGGAAAGACTAGGAATTTGAGATCCCGGGACCAACTTCAGTTAGTAAACAATACAACAGAAAGAAATGGAAATAGTCTGTAATATCTTGAAATATAAAGTCAATGTCTTTTCATTATAAGTATATTTAAATAGAGCATATCAGCTTGATGGATCAGATCAGATTTTGGCAGAATAGAGAGGTATACTTAGCCAGGGTTTTGAAAGTATTGAATGAAGGCACCACTGGCAGAAGGGTGGATAGGTTTGAGGAGAACTAACCCCAAATAGTGAGATAACCTAGGACTAGCAGCCCGGGACTTGAAGGCAGAAGGGAAGACGTGAGTGTTGGCTCCAGGTGGGAACTGCAGGTACGGAGGGGCAGGGGCAGAGGGAAAGCGGTCACTGCCAGAGGAAGTGGTCGGAAGCAGGCAGGAAAACCCTGATGCCTCTCTCCTCCTGCCCATACCTCCCAAGTCCCATTTGGAGCTGGAGGGAAGGAGATCCCAGGGCTGCAGGTACAGCAGTTTGGACATCCCGCCCACCTGCACAGAGGAGAGCTGAGAATGAAGGAGTGGATGCAAATGGAGACAACCCCGCACACTTCACATTCCGTAGATTCCAGAGACTCTTGTGACAACTTACCACAAATTTAGACTCCACCACACAGGGCCATATAGCCCATCTTCCTGCTGCCCCCAAAATAATTTGAAAATCTAAAACCTTTAGAACAGGGTATGTTAGCATTTCCCTACCTGACTCAATCCAACTCCTGCACGCTTTCTTGCCTCAACACTTTCTCTTGTCTAATACCTACATCAGTTCACGGCAACTCAGGCTCCTACAGCTTGCTCCCCACTCCCCACTTCCCATGAGAACTTTGAGAGTAGCTGTTCCATCACATGGGTGTGAACTGTTTTCATCATAAGAGTTTAAAATTTGATCACATCTTCCCCAGATGTTCATCTAGTTCCCAATATTAAAATTCTTGGATGATGATGACCAGATTTGGGGGTGGAGATGGAAGGTAAAAGAGGGAGGAGAAAAGGCCGGGCCAGTTCCACTCTGATATTAGCTTCAGCAAAACAGGGGCTTGGTCCGTTTGGATCTGGGCAAGGAGTCTAGTAGTGAGCACAGCTCATCTGCAGCAGGAATGGAGCTTGATTCTGCTTCTGGAGTCTTTTTTTTTTTTTTTTTTTTTTTTTTTCTGGAGTCTTTTTGAGACACTTCTCACCCAGGGAGATCCCTGTCCTCAGACACGGGCTGAGTTTACAGCTGCAATGGAGGCATCAAACTGTACTGAGAGGGGAGGGGCGCTGGGGTGTGCCCTCTCAGAGTCAAATCCTGGCAACCACTTCATAGCTGTGTACCAGGGGAAACATACATGTAACCTTGTCAACTACCAGGATCACTGGATAGACGGCATCACCAGAAAAATGAGACCATTATACTCCTCTGGAGATTTCTGAGCACAAAAAAGATAATGTATGCAAAAGGTCTAGCATAGCTCCCAACACCAGTGACTACATAAATCTAGTTTGTTTAACAATCCATATGCCTTATCATCTCCCTTCCACCAGATCCCGTGGCAGCAGCAAGGTCCATCTCTCTCTATTTCATGGGTAATAGCAGGAAAAAAAATTAAACTCAATGGATGGCAGCCCTTCAAGGAATGTATGACAAATCAAACTGAACTATATTCATCAAGTGAAGAAAGACCTGCCTAGGTTCTCATCCTAGACTTGACACTTACTAGGTGGGTGGCTTTGACCAAGTTGCCCAATGTCTCTGAACATCAGTTCTCTTGCCTACATAATAGGATAATACCTACCTTAGAGAGAGTTTTGAGTGGCCAACACAGAGAAAGCCCTCAGTAGGTGGATGCAGAAAAACATACAAAATATATTGTCACTGTATGACATCCAAGAATATTAACACCAATGTGTTAGAGAATTGGATTTATATCAAGGCCTTGCTGTAATGGTGCTCATAATGTGTGTGTGTGTAAAGATCATCCATATTTAAAGAAACACATACAAGTAATGTAACATCAATGTTTTTCAGTTGAATTGGAAACTGCTCCCGATGGGGCTGAAAGCACCACTAAGTGCCAGAGGGCGTCCCGGGAGGTCATTACAGAGCTCTTGGACCTGGAGAAAAGAAGGTACGGGAGCCCTTCTGCCAGAGAAGGCCTGGGCATGATGACCTGGGTAATTATCGTGTGAGTGCAGGTTGTTTCTCTCTGGTACTCACCTCACTCAACCTCAAATCTCACTGACCAAGAAGTGATATATCCTTAGAGACCAAAAACTAACAAGAGGGAAGACAATGAAGTTCAGTTGTCTCTAACTCTAAAGTTTTTTAAATCAAATTTCAAGGGTCTGTTAATACCTTATGAACCTTTAGTCTATGAGTGGGGTTACTCTTTACTGTTTTTTCACAAATCTATTTCTTTGTGTTTTTTACAAAAAGAGGGCGGGAGGCGGTGGACGTGGGGCTAGAAGTGGGCCGTGGCAGTCTGTCTCCAGTAGGTCGTCCAGAATGCTGTGGGGCATGGTTTGATCTTCTCGGCCAGCCTTCCACGCTCCGCAGTGCACAGGTACAGGTAGCAGATGAGCAACTCCCTGTTGAGAACCTTTCATCGCCATGATGGTTAAAGTATAAACAGGATGGAAAAAAAAGCAGCAACAAGGCATGATGTAAGTCATCGTCTGTCATTGCTTCCTGCCACTTCCCTGTTCCAGATATGGTGGTCATTTTATTCCCCTAAGATTCGTGAGTTACATAACCTTGTCCTGGTTAGCAGGCCTCGAGAGACTGTGAGAAGTTTCCGCTGAGCTAGGAGATCATCCAGACTCTCTGAACTACTTGGCACGTGCTTGCTACAGACGCTGACTCTTTATTCACACCTGATCTTCCCTGGACTCTAGAAGCCTAGGTCAAAGGGCCCCTGAGGGCACGGCATTGTGTGCACACTTGATCCATAGAGGCCTACTTGAAGGTCATTCCAAAGAAATGAGGTTGCCTCCAAAAATCTAAATTAAATACATCCTTAAGCACTGGGGAAAAATTGTCAACTACCAGGATCACTGGGTAGAAACTTCCTGGCTGTCAATACATTAAATGCGTTGAGTTCGATCACTCTGCAGCATCTATGTTCCTTCTATTTGTACAATATGTTCAATGCAGACTCAGTCCCATGGGGATTTGCTAAACGGCGATGACTTAGAAAACTGTATTCCTTAGTGCTGGGAATAGCACTTATTTCTACCTCTCTTTATTGGTATATTTTGGTGGCCCTCAAAATATAATACATATTATATCTGAGATTTAAAAAGTTAAAAAAAAAACCTGAAATCTTGCTACCTAGGGTTTACAGAAATGACAAAGATGAATGTTACACAGAAACATCTTCCAGTCTCTGAGAATTCTCAAATCAATTCAAATATATGCGTGTGTTTGTGTGTGAGTACAATGCATGTGCAAAATTTTTCTGAAGAGAAAATGGCAATATAGACACTTTTCACAAGCAGCCCAAAGATGGATGAAAAGCTAAGCTAAATTTATGACTAGGACAAAGTCTCTACATTCTAGTTGCAGATATACTTGTCATCTGGGATTTGAATAATTCACAGCAGCAGTTTTATAGAAGCTTTTTAAACTGAATAAAGAGATGATAATATCGGTTTTTAAAGTAGCGCTCCTTAGCTAGCCTGGGCTGATTCCTATCACTTTGGCTTCTCTCAGATTCCTCCTAGACCGAGGATCTGAAATTCAGTTGTGTTTGGGAATGCCTCCTGATTCAGTAAGAGTTAATTTCTACTCTGAAATTATTTGAAAAAGCTAGCTCTTAAATCTGAACAGACAGCAGAAATGTTCTTCAAGTTTAAAAGGAATTAATGAAAGTTTAATGCAAGAACTTAGAAAATGGGAGGGCTTCAAGTCTCTTTCTCTCTTTCTCTGTCACTCTTTCCATATATCTTTTGTGCGTATGCAAATTGTGTTTGCATGTGTGTGTCTGCATGTGTGCATGCGGATATGCTTGTGTGTGTGTGTGACTTCAGAGAGGGCAAAGCAGTAATGAAAAGGGCAGCCTCAGTACTTATGCAAGTTATGGAATGAAAAATTCCTAGTTACTGTGGCAACTGCTAGATCACATGGCATGGGAGCAAGGAGATACAAAGCATCTCAAGTAAACACTCTTGTTTGTTCATGTTTTGTACAGTTCCTGGTGTTTTTAGAGAGACATGCCTTTATTCTCTCCAGTAGCCATCTCAAAAACTTCATTTCACTGTTTGAAACAGATGGGAGAAAGGCAGTGTGTTACACTAGGCACACTATATAGTTATGGAAATTTGATATTAAAGTTAGTTTAAGATACTTTAAAACACAATGAATTATTGCTAAAACTGCTTGAGAGACAAACAAACAAACAAAAACTCCAAACAAGCCAGAAGGTAAAACGGAAGGAAGATGGTTAAAATAAGACAAAAATAATTTTAATTGCTTAGTAGTAGATTCCGCCTCCTCCACCCCACCCCACCCCTTAATGGGTTGGGGAATAAGTGTGGAGGGAAGAGAAGAATGGACTTTAAAGAAACCAAAGTTCTTAAGAGATAGTAAAAGCAAAAAATGTTCTCTTTTCCTGAATGTTAATGTGCCAAAGAGGATCAAAATCCTCACATACAAAACTGCCCAAGTAAGTTCCTTGCTCCATAAATTGTGGCTCATTAAACTCTGAAAGTTGGTGTCCACTTTTTACCAAGTATGAATTCTTCCAAAGGCTTGTCTGCAGTTATAACTGACTACTGGCAATGAACCTCCCTGTCTTTTCTGCTTGTCATTTCCATGATAGGGAACCTTTAAATTAAAACTTTAGCTCTCCAGTGAACTGGAACTCTTGTGATGGCACAGCTTTGGATTTTCACACACTTGGTTTGAATGCCTGAATTTGGGGAACACTTCAAATCACTCACGACTGCCTTCACTATGGGATTCGGTTCAACAAACATTGATTGAAAGCCTCCTGCTAGACATTGGGGATGTGAGTTCATGTAAAACATAGGTGCCGCTTTCAAAGAGTAAATTCTTTATGAGAGAGATAGACATGGAAGTGATATAAATTTGCATTTTTTAAAAGCAGTGGTTTTAGTTAAAGAATCTAGCCAGCATAATTAGGCCATTTTCTTGGTATTTCCAAGGGTGCAAGGCAGTAAGAGCTAGCATTTTTCAGTTTGTCATGATTTGGTAATTCCAGATATCTGTGCTCCTTAGGACATTCTGAACTTAGAAAAACAATTCCAAATATTTGATGACTTGACTTTAAATATGACTTCAATACCCTGATAGCAGGGACACTTTTAGATGGATATGCTACATCAGCAATCTTTCACATATCAATGCAATCTCATAAAGAATACATTTTTAGTCATTCTATCCAAGGAGTATTTCTAGAACATAAAAGAACAAAATGATTCTTGACATTGATAGAAATATTCAATCAGAGTAAATAATGGCTACTCAAAGCTTCCTTACATCACTTGGTATCCACTATAAAAGGAGGCAACATTTTCCCAGAGAGAGTTCAACACTTAAAAGTATGGATGTCACTATATTTTGGGAGTCTTCAAATTAAAGAATGCTATAAGCATGAAATTTTAGAGCTAGAAAAAAACCTTAAATTTCCAATCTCCTAATTTTATAGATGAAAAAACTGAAGCTCAGAAAGGTAAAGTGACTCACTAAATCTCTTTACTCAACATATTTAATTTGGGAGGAAGTTTGTTAGCAGAGGTTAATTCCTTCAGAATAAAATGGATTTTTAAAATTCTAATAACAAAATAGCACAAGAAAAATTATTTGCATGATAGCTAAACAAGAAATCTTACTTTTACATTACAAAAATAACTTCCAGCTGTATTAAGGACCTGAGGTAAGCGTGTAACTCTCCAAGAAATAGAAGACAATAAAGTTGAGTATCTAGTCACAGATTGGGAATTTTAAAGGTAATTTTTCTAAATGAATCAACAGTTTTACTCATCTATGTATAAAAAGCCAACTAAATGATTAAGAAACAAACTGGAAAACCTGTATGCAACAAATATAACAAGTTTTGTATCCTATTAGAGAGATTATCAAAATCAATAAGAAAAATTCCAATGGAAAAATGGGCAAAGGAGGTGGCAGGATTATTTACAGAAGAAATATAAAAGGATTAATATACAACTGTTCAAATATTCAGTCTCACTAGTAAATAAATGTAAATTTGAACAAGATATTACTCTGCCCCCCCCCCCCGCCTTAACCTGACAAAGATATTTAGTTTCCCTACTAAAAGTCATAATACTCAGTGAGGGTGAAGGTGGGGGTGACGACCTGTCAAAACAAGTACTTGCATGGAAAGCTGATACATGTGAAAACTGGCATAAGTTTTATGGAAAGTAGTTAAGCAAAAACATAGCAGAGATTAACACAGTTCATAAGTTCATATCTGAATTGGTAATTACTATTAAGAATTTATCTTAAGAAATATAAACTTAGATAAATATTTTTGTACATAGATGTACATGACAGATCATTTATAATAGCAAAATTTTTGATAACTTATTTGCCCCAAAATGAAAGAATGGCTATATAATGTAAGCTACAAAAACACAAGTAAAGCCTCATGATGTATATCGTGTGCGTGTGTGTATGTGTGTGTGTAATGGTTAGTTATCATTAAATTTTTCCTTTCTTCCTTGTCGCTTTCTATTATTTCTAAATTCTCTACAAAAGGCATGTATTGCTTTTACAATTAGTAAAATAATTTTAAACAATGGAAAAAAACATTAACAGAAATATGCTATAAATTCCAGCAAGTTGCCTGACACCTTGTTCTCAACTTTTAAACACTTATAAACCTCTTCAATAACGAAGCTTGTTTTCAAAAACAAATTCACAGTAAAACAGATGAAGGACTATATACAATATTCTAAAATTAAAAAAAAAAATATATATATATATATACACATATATGTAGCTAGAAAATGGGGGGCAGGGAATGTAAACTCCAATAATATGTAACTTTCTTCAGATTTGAGATTTATGAGCTTGGCCAACTGGGATGTGTGCCCTGAACTGGTCATAACCCAGGAACTACAAACGATGATATTTAATTTAGCAAATGCCTCACAGTAATGTGGGGAAATAATTTTCTGGAAACAACTCCCTTATTCAAAGTGTACTCTTCTCCTTTCTGGAAGTTCTTCCCAGCCCTCTCTTCTGTCTGCTTATTGCCCTTCTTTACTCTCGTCTTTGTTTTCTCATACTTTCCCTCCCGCCCTCCCCCCCCCAAATGGTGGGTGCCTTTGGGGCTCAAATTACATCTTGCTCAGTTCTGCCTATTCTATTTCATGTGATGCCTAGTTCATAGGTGCTCAACAAATGCTTTTCTCAATGAAAAGAAGACAAGAACAACTTAATCTTAGCCAGATCTTAAAAAAAAAAACAAAAAACCGCTCTATATATGAAAAGAAGGTTATACTGACATTAGCAATTACTTAGGCCCTCAACAAAGTCATCTTTAAGTGCTGCGGCTGAATGACCACCGCAAGTGGCAGCAAGCTATATAGCTATTTGACGGTCTCTGGTCCTCATCTAGTGATTCATTTTAATCATCTCTATGAGCTCCAGCAGGAGAATCCTAGGTAAGCTGCTAATGGTGGAGAAACTACATGCCTGAACGTGTTGAGGGATAACGGTCTCTGTCTCAAGACCTCAGGGCTACTAGATTAGTGACCACTGGTTACAATTCTGGTTACTCTGGGTCTTCCACAGGCGAATGCCAATGCCAGGTGCTATCCAACTCTGCTTTTCTTCCTGGGGTCCCCCAGAGAGAGGATGTCTGTAGACTGCCATCCTCCTTATCACCCAGGAGGAAAGGATACCATTCCTGGCTTCTCCTTTCTGGACTCAAGCAGTCTCAAAACTGAGGTTTGCGCCACAGTGAGACCAACAAGACACCCCTGTAGCCAGATATGGAACGTAAAGGTAGAAGTCAGAGCTACCGTTCCTGACATTCTAGCCCTACACGTCTCCCAGCGATCTGCACATGCACCCTTCCGTCACTTAGATGCAAACTGGCAAACCACAGAGGGTGGGGCAGAAAGGAGCAAACAGCTGCAGATGTTGCATATGCCTAGAGCCACTATGGTCTTTATTAATAAGGATTTTTCCAGGGCGTGGTGAATGCTTCTCAGGTCCGTGCAGATCTCCTCCACAGGCCAAGATTATGAGTAATACTGAAGGGCAGGAATCTGAGATTTACTGACTTGGAACGTTAATGGGATGTCCTTAAAATTGAGAAAAAGGTCAGATCTGATTGTCAAATTACAATGGAAATGGCATTTAATCATTCAACAAGTCATGAAACATTTCTGTCCACAAGTATCTGGCATTCATGTATATTCCTTAAAAGATAATCGGAATAAAATTGGCTCTCCTTCATTTTGCTCCAATGTTTCTTTTCTTGGATTTTAAGGGTTTGTCCAAATTCTGCCTCATCCAGGCTCAAAATCTTCCCTTCACTGCTGCCTCACTGGCTTCTGCCTTCCTCACAAACGTGTAAGTATAAATCGGTACCACTTTGGGCCATGTGTGTTCCTTCTGTCTGCCATTTTATATCCGGTAGTTTTACTCACTTAAGTCTTTTTAAATTCCTGTCATACATATTATTAGAGGAGACAGTGCAATCTCCATGGCTTCAATTACCCTCTCCTTTCATGGGTTTTTATAGTTATATCTGATGACTGTTTTAATACTGAGATAATGCTTAGATCTGTGCTTCCCTATTGGTGTTTAGTGAGAAACATCAAATGATCCCATTTATTTTTTTGCTGGCAAAACTGTTGTGCTTTTGGGGCTTGCTATGTTAATTTTCTGGCAGGGTAATTGTGAATGAGAGGGGAGAAGCAGTTTTATTGGGGCAAGTATTATTTCAGGTTAGCCTCACAAAATATAACTGTGAGAACACAGGGATAAAAGCACTAAGACAGAATTACAACTTCTCCAAATACACCTAAAGATCTCCAATTATTACTATTTTTATTCATACATTTCTGCTTCTGACCTACAGAGGCCAAAAGCTATCAACTTTACAAGAAGACTATTATCAAATGAAATATTTTAATGTTTTCTTGTGATTAACAAATTTCTAACAGAACTATTCACATAGCGTTCTTTGCCCCTTTTACATGAACATTTTATAATACCTTTATATTTAACTCTTTAAGAACCTATTAAGCAGGTGTCAGTTTTTGAATGAAGTTTTTTCTTACCCGAAGGATTAAGGCACATGATGTCTAAACTTCTTTCCACTGTCTGCTCTCAGAGCAAATCTCCAGGCCACTCAGATTGATTGTGAAAAATAACGCATCATCACAATCCACCAACTTGTAATAGTAAAGTTTCTGAGCAGAAAGAAAGTGATGGCACCAACTATAAATTCCAGTTTGGAATTCTATTTTGCATTGCACCACTTGGGAATCATTAAAATATTAATTCACAAGGATTTCAAAATGCAACTTTTTCTACCTCTATAAATCCTAGCCGTGCTAGATCAGGAAAGGTTAAAGAATCATCCCTACAAAGCATCACTGCCTCCCTTGTCCCCTTTGTGACAGGGCCAAAATTTTACCCTAACACCTTCCACCTCCACCCCTGGCAGGTCTCTAAGGTATGTTCCTAAGAATCATTAGGTTTTCACAGGCTCCTTACAAATCCCTGCCCCAAGCCACTTCCTGTCACCCTAAATGTCTTATTATCACCTTTATATTCTCCCACCATGTGTTTCTTAGATCTTGAGGAGCCCCTAATCCTTTATTCTGACTCACCTCTACTCAATCATGCCCAGCTATTCCTGGAACCTGAACAAAGGAGATATTTACAAGAGTTTGTTAAAATTGTTGAGCCTTGTTCGCTTAATTACGTACAAATGTACAGTAAAGGAACATACATGCCCTGCCTTATTTCTCCTTTTTTTCTCCTAATACAGAAGGGAAATATTGGAAAAAAGAAAAAAAAAAAAAAAAAAAGAAAAAAACCTTAATCCAGGTAAATCTAACTGGCTTCTGCATTGACTTCTTAAGACTAAAACAAAAGGTACTTTTTGCTTCAGAAATGGAACAGATGATTTTTTTTAATTAGACAAGTTTTTATGTAAGGACAAATATGAACATGGTCATATTTTTAAATAAAATAAGGGTATTTAATATGATTTATTAGAAAAATATGTACTCTACACTTGCCCACAGTCTGTTATGTTCTGTTATGATATTTTCAGCAATCTTCTATTTTTGCTATCTTAAAACAACATTTAGGGCACTTGGATGGCAGATGGACTTTTTCCCTTTCCTCCTACTTCCCATTGCAAGAGGAAACAAGGTTCTTTGCATCCTACAAGGAAACTCTGTAAAAATTCCTTTTCTTAATCTTTATCAACTGGAGCATCTAAATCACTTAGAAGTCACCAAACTTTGGCTGAATCAATGAGGCAAATATCATAGACCAGAATAAGTTGCATGAAAGTGAACACCATAAAATGAAATGCATGGTGTGTATTTTAAAAACGTATTCATATTACACACGTGCTCAAAATTCATTTCTACAAAAAAGGACTAAAAGCCATCTTTTTAAAGGAAAATAATACAGTAGTGTATTTTAAGGTAAAGCTATAAATAATTAGAACTGAGCTTTAATTGGCGTTCTATCTTCACTGTAGCTGAAGTCTCTGAACTTGAGCTCTGCACATCAAATCCTTAATGTTCAAGCTGATCACTGCTTCATGTAAGAGTGAGAGGCTGCCAGGGAAGGATGGGGGGAGTTCTAAAGGGAGTGAGGCTGACCCATACTTCTCCTGCAAATCCATTCCCACACTGCAGCCAGAGGAATCTTAAAAATTCAAATCTAATCATCTTTCTCTCTCTCGCTTAAATTCCTCACAAGAGCTTGCTATTCCTCTTTGGATAAAACACACAAGTTTGGGCTAAGTCTGCCAGGCTCTGAGTCTTCAGGCTCCTGTGCCTCTCCCACCTCACCCCTGTCTCTCCCCCTCCTTTAATGCACCAGCCACTTTGTTCTCCTTCTAGAGCTCCCACCCCCTCCTGGCATCGGCCCCTCCTCCTCCTCCCCTTTGCCTGGAATGCCCATCCATCCTCACTTCTCCTCCTAGTTGCTCTGATCCTTCTCATTCTGTCTCTTCTCAGGGAACTGAGCATGTATCCCTCGATGAGCCAAGGTCCCTGTTAAGAGCTTCCTTAGCACCCTATATAACACCGTTCAGGTGTTTGGATTTCTTATAGTGTTTGCTTCATGAGAACCGTGGCATATCAGGGCAGTGCCCAGGGAACCTCAGGGCTGCCATGACTTGGTATCTGTGTTTCCTTCCTCCTTGGTATCTCTTAATGTTTTCTCTAGTTCTCCAAGCCTTGGCCATTCAAAGTTATCACGAAGGATTGCCCATCTATCTGTACATCTTGACCCTATGTTTTTTGTCCTAATGGCATCCATTATAAATCCCAATAAAACTGAAGATATCTACTGTTAACCCATCAAAGAACAGTATATAAGAAATTAACTAGTGTTATATTAATGCAGATCAGGTTTTGATGGGGGTGGAGAAGAAAAGAGCATGATAAGGTCACCAGGGCTCTAGAGTGAGGCAAACCACTGAGAAGGGCAAAAGCCAAAGAAAAATAATCTAGTTTTTCTTACCTCACTTAAATGGCTTACCAAACGTACTGAAGATGATATGGCTATGTATTTTAATTTTACAAGAATAAGAACCTAATAAGCCTAGGGAATGGCATCCATACAACAGAAAAGAAAAAATCCATTGATAACATGAGTTTGGTAAATCCAACTTACTGAACCAGTATCGATTTTCTTAATTGGGCCTTTTTAGATAAACTTGAATATTTACAGAAAAATAAACATAGCATACTGACAAATTCCTCTCTCTTTAAAAATACTGAAATTACTTTTTAAAACTGTTGGGACTTGCAGTGGGCTTCTTGTGAGAACCTAAAAATATAGCTAATGAGCAGATGGCTCCACCAGATAGCATGAGTGCATCACTGGCTCCCTGGCAGCCGAGGTGCCATTTTTCTGGAGGAAAAAAACCCAGAATATGAAGAGCACACAGAGTGAACCAAACTTGTAAGCCTGGCTCTTGAATACCTGAGAAGAACATGGTTTGTTGCCATTGTGAAATGTGTTTAACAGACCTATTTCCCTCTCTCTAAACACCTGTGAAATTATTTAGACCTTGTGTTAAATGCTCTCTTGCATGGTTACTCGTTTTCCTCATGTAAATTCTTTCCCCAGCTAGTTTGTAAACTTCTTGGAGGCAAGAACCATCATCTACCACTTTTACTCTTATGGCCAAATTAATCCTGATTAAAAACTGACTGAAACAATTCATTCAAGGAAGCCTATTTCATATGAAAAGGTACTTTAGTGCCAAACCAACACAAAGTCAGGATTTTATTAAAAAAAGAAAAGCATGGTATGATCATGGTGATTTCTCAGTTGATAGGTGGGCAAATTTAATGTATTATGTATTGCCTATAACATCTGAATTCTGGCTTTCAACTTTATGCAATTATGTTATAAAATTCTATTTGTTTAAGTAGTTTCTTGGTTAAGTGAAATTACTGGTAAACTTCAAATAATGCCAAATGGCCCTTAACTTGATGTAAACATGTCGATGCAAAGTGTAAGTTTGAATACAGAATGATAAAAACACCTTTCCTCTTAGTAATTCATATAGAGTAAAAAGAAGACATTTAACACTTTCATTTAACAACATTTGTTTGGTCTTTTTGTAAACAAATTAATAGACCAAATGAAAGTTGGGAAAAGATAGAGAGCAACTTTTAATATGTAAAATAAGAGTTACAGTAGCCAGATCACTCCAAACCACTTCTCCCCTAGTAATCCTTGAACAGCTAGCCCTTTGACGGAGGCAGAATTCCAGGATGAGGCTGCAGGAAACAGGGAAAAGGAAATTCCGGTTGAGGTTGAGTGATAGCGACCCTACCCTGAAAGCAGAATTGAATGCCAAGATTCAATTCCAAAACGTGCAAAATCCCCTTCCCACCCACATTTCATGAGTGTATTAGAAAAGGGGAAGGAAGTA
Source organism: Tolypeutes matacus (assembly GCA_026826555.1). Taxonomy (NCBI): domain Eukaryota; kingdom Metazoa; phylum Chordata; class Mammalia; order Cingulata; family Chlamyphoridae; genus Tolypeutes; species Tolypeutes matacus. Next base: position 9,611,363 of record JAKSZT010053769.1, read on the forward strand.
GGGTGGCTCCCCAGACGTAACAAAAGAAATGACCAAAGAAAGCGGGTGGGAAGTGAGAGAGATGCAGACGGGGTCCCTCGGGAAAGTACTGCTGAACAGTTTTCACATGCATTTTATAGATCTTTATTTCTGCAAGTTGGATTTTAGGAAGTCATTTTAGGAGCTATTGTTGTTTCTGTTCTACAATGTAATACACTGTAAAGCATGGTCCTACCATGCTTTTTTTCAGGAAGAACAGACTTTCAGTTTTCTGTTAAATACTGTCATTGCATTCCAGAAAATAGGCCCCACATCTGGGCAGATACCATAGTGCTACTATTTCACTGTAACTAAAACATGAAGTGTTTATACTTATCTCAAATCTAAGTTGGGATTCAAATGAAGTAAGGGCCTTAGCATTCCCTCTTTTTTCCCCTCCCCCACCCTCCCTTCAATACAGAATCGTTCTGCCTCTTTCCTCCAGGGCTGCCCTTCTATTCTATTCCCTCCCCCTCAGGACTGTCATGATTCTTGCCATCTTGGTTTCCCATTCACTAATCCAGTGGTGACAGCTGAGAGAAGATGTGCTCCTGAGGCAGACTCGGGTTCACTAGTAGCTCAGCCATGCTCACCCAGGCATCGGCCTCAGCTCTCTCATCTGTCCGAATGAAGTAGTATCATCTACCTCACATAAGGACCCCTCATCATCCTTTTTGATGAAAACTAACAAACAAAACCAAATCATCGGGAGGCGGCTGTGGCTCAATCAGTGGGGCTCCCGTTTACCATATGGGAGGCCCCGGGTTCGGTTCCTGGGGCCTCCTGGTGAAGGCAGGCCCGCCCACACAGCGTGGTTGGCTGACCCAGCGAGCACAAGCAGCAAGTGGGGGATAAATGAACAAAAAAAATAAAAAAAATAAAAAAACCAAATCATCATTAGTTCCTTATTAGATCTAGAATGAAGTAAAACTTCTCAGCCTCCGAAATTCTCCTTAGTCTGGTCCCAAACTTATTTCTCACAAAATCTTCCTCCTCTTGTCCCCTTGCCACCATTTCCTCCCCAACCCCAACTCCTGGTACTCTGGTGACAGCAAATGGCTTAGGACTTCCCCAAAACGTCTTGTATCTTGACATCACTGTGTACTTTCTGATGCTACTCTTCCCACTAGGAATGTTTTTCTTCCATTTTGAATTATTTAAATTCAATCCATAATCTACTTTAAGTCCAAGTCAAACTCTACCTTCATCATAAGAAATAATCCTGTTCCCCCGGGTGTAAATTCTTCTAACACCCCTGGATACCTCTTGGGATTCTCATCACCCTGTATCTCAGTTATTTCTGTCAATGTCTTTTCTATATAATTGGACTATACTCTGAGGGTAGGAGCTACCCATAGTTATTCCAGACCCTCTACAACAATCAGCTTCAATAAAAGTTTATGGAATGAATGAATCATGGAGGGTCTTCTAGGATAAGAGTGGAATAGCACCAATTCAGACTATATATATTAAGAGAGCATGCTTAACATCAGGGTCAGTTTTGGAGAAAGCACACAAATCACTACAGCAAATGCCAAAGCTTTGGCCCAAATAAGCCCAGTTCCTTTGGGGGCTACCAGATATTCTCTTGGATCAAGGTATTTTGAAAGGAGCTGATCTGAAAGAAAAGTTTATGTAGTCCCCATGCTGTTAGCCAGAACCCCCTCTAACAATTTGCTAGTGAGATAAACACTATGTGCCCTGGTACATGTTGTGGGCACCTAAAACATAGCAGGGAATAAAGCAAGGTAAATTTGTAGGTTTTGGCCAAGGTGACAAACCATTCCAGTGAAAAACAAAACATAATAATGTCAACCACTGTCCAAAGAAACCTTAACAAAAATTCAAAATTGCTTAAAATAAAATGCACACACATTCCCCCATTGAGCAGTCTTCAAATTCTGCCAGTTTTACCTTTTATGCCTCTCAAAATCTGTCCCATTCTTTGTTCCCCATAGTCATCACCCAGGTACAAGCTTACATCTCTCACCTGACTTCCTCTAATAGCTTTCTAAAGGTTCCTTCCAAAATGCTTCTCTCTCTTTCCCACTCAATTTTTCCTCTAAACCAATACCAGAAAGATCTCAGGAAGGCCACATCTGATTATGCCATTTCCCTTCTTTGATGGCTCACCTTTGTCAGAAACACAAGCCTGAATTCCTTAGTGTGGCTTACCAGATCTTTCACTATGAATTCTAGCCTTCCTTCCAGTCTACCCCTTTTCTTCTCCATGAATCACCCCATTTTCTAGTTATATGTCTTCCTCTTAGGTCCTCTGCCTGAAATGCTCTCCCCTGTGCCACTCTTCTCTATAACCATCACTCATCTTTCAAGGCCAAGCTCAAAAGCCCCCAATTGGTAACACATACCCTTCCTCTATCGATTAAATCATAGAATTAAGACTAAGCAAATGCAATGTCTGGAGAGTAGATTTAGTGGCTAAATGTAAACTCCACTATTATAATGCTTAGAAGAAATAAAGTCCTCATATATGAATTTTTGGCACTTAGGAATAAGTGTTGGTTAATTTTGCCTATAGCTATTCAAAAGAAAATAGAAAAGCCGAGTGCTTCCCGACAAACTTGAGATAATTATACATTTAACTTTTTAATTTCAGAAACACCTTGCCAAAAGTAGAGTGACGTTTTTGTCTGATTGCATGATTTTGTAATTATGGCATTCACCAGTTTAAGAAATACTAGAAATGCCTATTCAGAAAACTCTAATCCCCTTCAATTTGTAATAACATGTACCAACAACAGCTTTATTTGAACAAATTCATGTTTTTCTCTATACAGTAGCACTTCAAGATAAAACTTTCTCATTTTGATACGTACATATAAAATGACATGTGGTACTTTAGAACCAGAAAAAAAAAAAAAAAAAAAAAAAAAAAAAAAAAGCCTCAATAGGCAACTTGGATTCTAACTCAAATTTTAAACTACTTAACTAGTTTTGGCCCAGGAATGGGAAATGAGGTGGATGAAGCATTTAAAATCAGAAAAGAAAGAACTCTATGTAACTCCAGGGTTGGGTCATTATTATTGTAATAAGAAGAGGAAACCACAGACCTAGGCTTACAGTAAGTAAACTACAGCTTCCTCTGTGTTATAACTGAGCTTCCATGTACACGGAAAAGAAAGCAAGGGCAGGAATAATGAAAATACTGCATCAGTCTCAGGAACATTGTGAACTTAATGTGCCACCCCAAGGTACCGATATAGTAAATGCTTAAGACAAAATGTTAAAAATAATGTCAGATGATATTTATTCTTAATAAATTGATTGTAAAAAGTATAGGCACCTAGCATTAACTATTTCATTTTGGAGCACATGCCCATATCAATATAAGCCTTGAGGGTTAATTAGTTCAACTGGCATCATCCTACCAAAAGGAGATCACTGAATAGCTGAGTTTACATTGAAGGCATCACTAAGGAAGAAGGCTCCTGAAAAGTCAGCTTTCCTTACTTTAAGCTTCACAGGAAAGTCTACATGAAAACATAATTCCAATGATCATTTACACACCATCTTTCCTCAAAGAAGCACAAACATTTTAGAGTTGTTAATGCACCTGTCTTTATAATATTGATATAAGAAGTAAAAAAAAAAATCAGCATTCAATTTACAAAACTTAAATTGAAGGTCTAAAAGCAACAGAGAGTAAATAACCCTGACTAAGTTGCAAGCCTTGTACCACTAAATTTCTGTCTCATATTAAAAGTCTTTATATTGTTCAGGGCAAAGTTCAGATTTCTTTAGTTACATACTTGAAAGGTATTATTACTAGATGTAATTCTTTATAATATTCAGGATTGAACTAAATATAAGATAAAGGCAATACAGGTATCTTTTTAAGAAACATAAAGTTATTTGTAGCCTAAGTCTGATGATTTCTAGTCAGGGTGATGAAGTTGTACCCTACTGTTTGTACTATTTTGAAAGATCTTGCTCTAATTCAAGTTGTTACTGGTTCATTGAATGTAATATGCATTCAATTTTAAGATACATCGTTCATTATAAAAATCACTAGGAAAGAAAAATGCTTACAAACAATGAGACATTTTCACATTATCAGTTGTTAAGACTCACCCTGATTTTAGAGATGTTAAAGAGTGGAGGAAATGGGCATCTTTGAAGCAACAAACTATGGCATATGAAAACTATTGCTCTTCTAATTAAAAGTGAATCTAAAGAAATATTGTTTTGAGAAATTTACACCATACACTTATCCTAAGGAACTGCAGTGTTTTGGAGTCAGTCTTCGGATTAGTCAACCTTCAGTGTGCTTTGATCAACTCGAGCAAGCCCTGAAACTTTTCAATAGCGCACAGCAAGAGAAGGCTCCTGCGACTTCCAACCACACCGAAAGTCAATGGTCACCCCTGAAATTACGAGGCTTTGAAACTGTTTGATTATTTCCCCCTGGAGACACCAATTGTTACACTTGGATGTCTCACTGCTAGAGATGTGTCATGTTATTAAACTGAGCAGCGTGCCATCCTCCAACATCTCACCTCCTCTCCTGCTCAGTAAAGCCCTGTCATTTGTATTGACGGGCTTGCAGCAGAAACAACATGAAGCAACTTTTCCCCCTTCCGAAAGGGTTGGAAATAAAATTACAAGGGAAAATTAAACTCAGAGAAAGACATGTTTATAAGTCCTGAGTAATTTCCCCCTTCATGAGCAATCCTGGGTAGTTCAGCACTGAGAGTGAAATCTTACAAACAACAAAAAATAAACGGACAACAATGTGTAGCAGAAGAAAGTGGTCCCATTGTCTTGCCAGCATGACGGCAGCATTCGCAGTTCTAAGGCTCAATCTGAATAACTGCTTTCAGAAGAAATGAGCAGAGTGTCCCTTTCCTCCAATTTTAACTATATCCAAACAATATAACTCTTGTTGGAACACAAGCTTTCATAAGACACTGGGAAAACTCCCTTCTGACCCTCCCACTTAGTAAGACCATCTATAATCTGTTTTCTTCTGTTCTTACCTAATTCTAGCTATTTAGGATGTATTCGTTTGGCAACTAGATTAACACCATACTATACATAACAATACATCAGAATTTTCTTTCAAAATTCATATTCTCCAAATATCTGATAGGGCAAAACTTCCAAAGTCAAACTTGAAAGCCATCAAATCAGGATCATAAATAGAGATGCATTCATCTTTGCTTAAGTGTATACTTCTATTTCTAAGAGTTCTCTTATAAATCCATTGTCATAAACCATTGGCTTAGAGCAACTGTCATTTTTACTAAAGAGGATGCTTTAGAAAAGCAAAAGGCTTTAAGAATTTAAAACAAAAGATTTCCCTCAAACATACAGCCAGGCAGAAACATTTTTCACCCCTTCAAACCTGCCTCCCCAACGGCAAAAGGGCTTACGTGCTCAGATTTCTCTTGCTCTTTTTTGTCCGTCTGCAAAAACTGACAGTTTTCTCTTGCTAGCTTCTGGACCAGTTCGATTCGTCCGATATCATCTCTCTCCTGCAGCTTGCACATCACCCCTGCCTTAAGAGTTGGAGAAAAAGCGAAGATATACTTAAATCCACAGTCCCAGGACATGACACCACTGCAAAGTTCACCTTAGAATAAGTTCATCTTTTCCTCGCCTGGATTAAATCATGGTCTTGATAAACTGTTGTGCTTTTCCAAAATTGAAATTATATTATTTTAATCTAGGAATGCTGCACTAAAAGACTTATAAGGCAGCGATCATTTATCAGTCAGCTTTTGAGACTGAAGACCAGAGCAAAACTAAATCATTTGCTACTAAGTGTGCGCCTGATATGCCACTATTTGTTTGTTCCTGACAGCCTGTTTCCTGTTACATAAGCAAAGCCTAGCAAGAGGTTAAAAACTCATGGGAAAGTTAGCCAGGAACTACTCTGGCAAAAAGGGTGAAGTGATACAGAGCCCTAAAAATAACAGTGGAGACCCTCCTAATTCTTTAACTCCACCACGTCATTCCACATACAAATTCCGTTTTCTTTTTCACAACTGGAAAATTACTATGCGGCACTAGTAAAATATTCCAAATATGCATAAGATATAGTGAAGTAGTTTATTAAAAATAAGATATTGGAAAAAAAGCTGAATATTTCATTCATCAGGGTTTGAAAATGATCCAGAAAGCATTTTTTTAATTAGGCCAAAGCACCTTAATAATATTACAAGGGAGGGAATTAATTAATAATACGAGGAAGTAGACTCTAGGATATTGGATTAGAGTAAAATATGTTCAATCTAACACACAAATTATGATGTGTTTCTGCTCAAATTCTTTCCAGGAGGGTTCACACTGACATACCAGGGCATGAGCTAATAAAGAAATCTGATTTCACTTGGCAGGAGTAGTTAAAACTGTGGAATCTTTGTTTTACCCAATACAACTCACAGAGTTCAAATGTTTTATAGCAACATGACCAAATATGAGGAAGGCTCAGCAAGCACCAAATCTTCGTGGCCTTGACAGTATGTGCTAAAGATACCCAAGTTGTTGAGTGGGCGTTAGAGAAATGGTAACACCCATGCAAAGCAATAACTCTTTATTCTCAAGGGCAGTGACATCTCCTTATCGACCAGTTTCTCCGTAAGTCAGGAAGAAAACAAACAAAAAGTCCTTGAAGTGGCCCATATCACAGACTCCTCAAGGACAGCAAGTGTAATTCCTGTACCAAAGTCAGTTTATGGCATCCCTCACAAGTGGTCCTCCAGCTGTTTTTAAAGTTTCCTTTGGTGGGGATCTTAGTCTATCTTAAGAGGGAGCGCTAAAATTGTTAGAAAGTCCCTTATCACAGTAGACAAAACTCCAAAACCATTTAACTTCAACCACCAAGGTCTAGTTTTGCCTTTTAAAGCAACTGAAATTAGGTCTGTTCCTTTTCAATATGACAACCTTTCAAATATTTAAGTACTGATATTGATCATAGCCTCCTTTCAGTATTTCCAAGATATATATATTGTTTCTTCAATTACATCATTCATTCATTCAACAGATTTTATCTGAGCAAGCACTATGTCCCAAGGCCTATTTTAGGTTCTGGGGATATAGCAGTGAACAATCACAACAAAAACAAAGTCCCTGGTGACATGGAACTTACATTCAATAGGGAACGTAGATTACATAACATATAGATTTGAAATATCAGGTGGCAATATTGTGATAAGAAGGGAAATTAAGCAGATGAGGGAGAGAGAAATGATTGGAGGTGCTAATAAGACAGGATTTTCAGACAAGGATTCTCTAGTAAGAAGTCCTTTGAGTAGAGAGACTTAAAGGAAGTGAGGAAGAGGTGATGTGGCTATTCAGAGGAAGAGTGCTGTAGGCAGAGGAACAGCGAGCACAAGTGCCTGAGGTTTGGCCGAGCTTGGCATGTTCAAGGAAAAGCAAAGAGGATAGCATGGCTGGAGGAGAGCTGGCCAGGAAAAGACTGGCCGGACTGGTGAGAGAGGTGATGGGACCAGATGACGGCGTTTCCCTACTGGCTCTCTAAGGACTTTGGATTTTCATTCTGAGAGAGATGGGAATCATCTGTGAGGTTTTGGCCTTGTCTTTTACATTTTAACAATGTAAGTCTGACTTCTGGGTTGAGAAAACACGGTTGGGCAGGGGGCAGTAGTTAGGAGACTGGTCTCTAGATGAGATGGCAGTAGCTTGGAAGTGGTGGTGGTGGAGATGATGAGAAATGGTTAGAGTCTGGATGCATTTCAAAGGGAGAACCAGCAGCAACTAAGGTATTTGGCTTGAGCAACTGGAAGGATGGAGTTGCTGCATACTGAGAGCAGGAAGACGGGAGGAGAAGGTTTGAGAAGGAAGATGACTACTAGACGTCCAGGCGCAGGTGCTGGGTTTGCAGTCTGAAGGTTTGGGGGAGGGGTCCAGACTGGAGATATGAATTTGGGAGTCATCACTGTGTAGATGGTATTTAAATTCAGAGAAACGAGTAAGATTACCAATGAACCAAGGTAATTGCAGAGATGAAATCCAGGAACTGAATCTTGTGTTTAGATATTGGGAAGATGAGGAGAAATCAGAAAAAGAATCAGAAAAAGATTAAGAAGGAGTGGCCTGTGACTAGGAGGAGAACCTGAAGAGTAGTGAAGAAGATGTTGTGAGGGGATGAGTGAAAAATTGTGTCAAATCCTGCAGAAAGGTCAAAGACAATGAGCTGGAAACTGATGTCGAAGTTGACAAAACACAAGTAACTGGTGACTTGGAAAACAGCAATTTTATTGGAGTGGTAGGGACAAAAGCCTGGTTAGCATGGGTTCAACAGAGAATGGAGGACAACTCTCTCTTCTGAGTTTTGCTTTACAAGAAATGGTGCATTAGTTGAAGAGTGATGGTCGGAAGGGAGTTTTGCTTGCTTGATTGTTTTAAGATGAGGGATAGTCCATCCTATTTGCCTCTCTATTAGAAATCAAATAGCAGAGGGAAATGTGATGATGCAGGAGGAAGAAGGGACATTTCCAGGAGGATGTCTGAGTATGAAACAGAGGTTAAAATCTGCCCTCAGACAGAAACACAAATATGACTACTTCATCCACCTTAACAGGAGGGAAGGTGAAGTACAGGGGTGCACATGCAGGGCGGTTGGCATATTTGGTGCTGGGAACTTGTGGAAATTCTTTTCTGAAGGCTTCTATTTTCCAGGAAAATAAGAAGTCAGGTTATTAGCTGAAGGTCAGGACAGTGGGGAGAAGATATTGGAGGGATGGGAAAAGGCATGAAATGGTCATCTATGTGGTAAGAGTTAGTAAACGTTTTCTGGAAAGGGCCAGGTAATTATGTCCTGCTTTGTGGGCCATGCGGTGCCTGCCACGCCCACTCAGTTCTGCTGCTGTAGAGCAAGAGCAACCAGAGATGGTACACAGCTGTGTTCCAATAACACTGTGCTTACAAAGACGGGGGTGGGACGGATTTAGCCTGTGGGCCATGGTTTGTCAACTCCTGAGCTAAACCTGAGGCTTGACTAGGGAAGTGGAGTAAGATTTTCAAGCTTTACTAAGGGCACACTTGATTTTTAGATCCGTTTGCCATCTCAGCCATCCTCTTAAGGATATATTTCCATTTGTCCAGATTTTAATGGAGCCCTGAGTTGAGAGAATACTAACTATATGGGCTGATCTCTGCTTTCAATCAATACTAGAATGGGGTTAACGATCCTCTTTTAAACTGAGAAGACGAGGCAACTATTTGGGGAAATTTCTACTCAAAATCATTAACATTCTTTAAATGTTTTGACACGTAAAGGGGTAAGTTTCAGTTATCTAGAAGACTCATTCCTGTGGACCATCTTATTTCCTGACATCATATAGCATGCTAATAACTCTTAGCTGAATTGGAAAGAAAATCAAAAACAAAAAAACCCCACATTTTGGGAAGGCCAAAAAATTGTGCAAATCAATTCTACTGAAGTAATATTTCAGGAAAAAAAAAGTCCTTGAATAATCTGATGTGCCAATGGACGTTATTAAATGTTCCTACATTTTATACAATAAAAACCTTTGGCTCAAACGAAACAAATTTTAAAAATGAAATCTTTAGAAGTGGGACTAATAAAAAAGACCATTTGCATATAAGTATTAAGATGTAAGATATGTATATTATTTGAAATAACATGACATCTGTTTGAAGACTCCAAAAGAGTTGTACAAATAAATTAGCTAGCTTTCCTGGCTTTTCTTTCACACTCCTTTTCTCAGGGGTCACACATGAGAAGCAATACATGGGGTTAATTACAGAAATAAAAGTACAAAAGTCAGTAACCCTCACTGGTTACCTGATGTGCAATTCCGAGGGGGGCAGTTCTGATCCACACAGGACACAGGCCCTAGGGTTTCTTCTCTTTCCTTCCGTGACATCCTGAGTGTGTAACACGCTGTCCAACTAGTGGAGGGAGGATGCTAATGACCCGCTACCATCAGGACCAGCTCTGTGGTTTACTCAGGGGTGTGATGGATTAGCCCTGATCTCTTTCTGCTCCCCAGTGTGTGTCCCGTGGATAAGAGAGGATATGTGTGGGCCTGAAGCCTAGGCAGAGATAGTTACCTAGGCGAGGAGGCTGTGGAGCTAAATAAATTGACACATGGGACTGAACCCGTTACCTGTTCTCACCAGCACAGCCTCCAGAGCAACTGGACGATGCTTGCACAGACTCTGATTTGGAAGATAGAGTTTTACCTTCTGCCTGTGGGTCTCACATACATTTTTTTAAACAACTGATAACAGTGTCAGCATTAGAAGGGTGAGGTTGAGTAAGAGAAATTTAAGAGGCTTGAGTATTTTTTGGTTTCTGTGTGAACTTGAGTTTTTACACTCCAGATAGTCTTCTTACCATGTGATTTGGATCCTAAATATGGACTTTTCTTTTATGAGAAAACATATTTTTATTAGAACCAGATATTTGTGCGCACTTGACAAATCAAATACGTTTTAAACACCAAAATGCTACTACTTCTAAAAAGGGGTTTCAGATGAACATAATTTCATATTTACTTCACATCTTATAGTTTAAACAGGACTACTGCTGTCTTGATTTTCTAGTTTCTGCCTAATCTATAGATGCACTTTCAGAAGATAATCAATTCTCTAGCACTCATTACATAACGACTGTCAAAAAAGACTTTCAAGGAAGGGTATGACTGCACCCTCATTCCCTAGAGAAGTTTAAAGGCAGGGAAGCACCCTTATGTCCTAGATGGTTTGCAATGCAATCCTCTTCGGAAGCACCACTCTAAACCAGATGTTCTCTGGGGATCCCTTTCACAGCTCCATAATTTAGGGATTTAATTCAAGAAACCCATTAATATATTTTGGGAGCTTTATCAAGGCAGGAGAAGAAGATAACTAATGGCCCTTGATCTAGATGTTCACATTCCTGGTCTGTTTAATTTATCCATGTGAAATTAATTATGAATAGTTTACCTAAAACTTCTGGGCTTGAAAAATAAAAGATTAATGTGTAACTGTCAGAAGAATTATTGAAGAGACTTATTTCAAGGTCGGCTTCTTTTTCTTAAGAAAAAAAAATCTCTGTAATGTATCATTAAAGTTATTCACATGGTTTTCAGTATTTGAGAAGAGAAATGTTATGAATGTAAATGAAAAGTCTGTTTCCTTTATAAATGGAGTTACAAAATATTCTTTCAGTGGCAAAATGAAACTTGGACAGGATTCCCTTAGGAAAGGCCACACAGATGATAAATGAACAATCTTTATGTGACAAAAGGTGAAACAGCACAGTTCTATGTGTGACAACATTGTCTACATAATTTTAACTTTAAAAATCACCTTTCCTAAAACATCTAGTTAAAACATCATTCAAAAATTGCTGTCAAGGGAAGGGAAACTAGAATTAAAGCATTCACCTTTTATAAAAGCACTTTTGCAATGTGTAGAATTCACAGGGAATTCAAATAAATTCTTATTGATTACTACATAGTAGATTAATTTCTTTAAATATTAAAACTTGAGTAGAAATTCACAGAATAGAGAACATTTTTGTTCTCTATTTTAAACAGAAAATCCAAATAATAAGAAAAAAGTGATGAGCTTGGATGATATATTACATAATTCAATTGTATGCAACCTATTTCTAAAGCAGACAGAAAATATTAAGAGTCTTTTCCAGGAAAATTGAAAAGACAATTCATACTCAAAAAATAATAATTTTAGGGCAGCATGCATTCATTTGCTCAAATTTCTTTGGAGAAAGAAAGAAAACTATGCACGAGCTCACCCTGGTTGGGATAGATATATGTATATTCCTATGTGTAATCTTTGATAACTGGAGGAAAGACCAAGAAGCATCCACAATGAGAAGTGCATATGATAGAGGTAGGCTCACTAATGCCTTGGGTATCCCCGCTACGGGCCGCAGACACCGTGCCAGGGTGTCACAGAACCTTGGAAATCATTCGGCGACCCTAGCCCTGCATTTTGCAGGCAAGGCAATGGAAGCTGAGGAAGGTTCACTCCTGCGGTCTCCCTCCTTTGTAGAATGACTTGTGTTACCACACCATCTTGGCAGGTCATCAGCATCCTCCCTCCACTAGCTGGACAGCACATTACACACTCAGGATGTCAGGGAAACAGAGAGAAGAAATCCTGGGGCCTGTGTCCTGTGTGGATCAGAACTGCCCCATCCTATAAAAATACTATGTTATACTGCATCCTGCCAAAGCCTGCTGGGAGGCAGGGAGGAGGCAGAAACCACAGTTCCAAGTAATGTATAATTTTCCCTTTTGATAAACTCAGAACACAGTGTTATATATTACATAATTGATGAAAAAAGGAGTAGATTCATTTCATATACTTGATTCCTTGAACTTTCAGATCGAAGGGGGAGGCCACCAGTATTTTATCCTGCTTTGACCTGAGAGGAATTAGAGCTCAGAACTGTATACATTATTGACAAAACTGCTAAGCAGGGCAGCAAAGTTGAAAAATAATAAAGAAGGAAGAAAAGAAAGGGAAGGGAAGGGAAGGGAAGGGAAGGGAAGGGAAGGGAAGGGAAAGAAAATAAGGAAGAAAAGAAACGAGAGAATAAGCAAACTCCTCTAATAAATCTTAATAACTCTTTTTAAACGATCCTTTTTTAAAGGATTTAAATGATCATTTGTTTTCTATGACAGCCTAAAAGATCTTTTATACACACATATATACACTGAAAAAAAGATCTTCATATATATACACACACATACAGCCAAACTTTAGGCTACTGATAAATCAATTATCAAGTATTTGACAATTAATTTTGCAAGTAACAATTATCATCACTTCATATTACAATGATTGATTCAAATATGGGATAAAGGACAAAAAATAACAATTACAGAATCCATTGTTCAGTGGCAAACTGAAGCAAGAACTTCCAAAGTTCAAGACATTATAAGTTACTCATTGATGATCACATCATAACCCATAAACTAGAATCTGGGGGGAAAAACTATACATTATAATAAACATTGGTTAATCCTTTAGTCCTTTATGAAGAGTTAAGGGACTAGAATGTTTTATGTAAGTGAAGACACCATAATGGCAGAAAGATTGATACCACATCTCAGCCATGCTAGATACCTTAAATATTCAAACCAAAAAGCTACATGACATATGATCACAAGATAATGATAACAACTTAGAGAAGCTAACTTTTTGAGTGTCTACTGTGTGCCAGGCACTGTTGTAATTGCTTCACATGTATTAATCAATTTAATTTTCAAAACAACCCACCATTTATGCCCACTTAATAGATTTTTAGTAAGGCAGTTTATCATGGTAGTTAAAATCAAGGTCTCTGGAGCCAAACTTCCTTGATTTAAATGCTGGCCCACCACTTACCAGCTGTTTCCTCATCTATAAAATGGTGGCAATTATATTATCTACCTCACTGGGTTTGTTGTGTGGTTTAAATATGTTAATAAAATAAAATGCTTAGAAGAGTGTCTAGTATATATTAAGTGCTGTATGAGTGTTAACTCTCAATATTATGATAGAAAAGGACTATGGGGCACAGGAGAGTTGAGAAATTTGCCTATGGCTAAGGTGGGACAGCCAGGAAATGAATCTGGGCAATCTGGCCCTAGAGGCAGTGCTCTTAAGCTTCATGTGATGCTGCCTGACAAGTATTAGAACCTTTCTATGTGCCAGGAGTTGCAGATTTTTGTATTGTTTCATTTCAACCTCACAACAACTTTATAATATCTCCATATGACAGAGATGAAAACTAAGCATGCCAGGCACTGACTAGAACAGTGGGGACACCATGGTGACAAAGGCACAGGGGCCGGTACAGGTCTAGAGAAGCAAAGGGACATCCCCAAAGGTACCAGGACAAGGAAGAAGGACTGGGTTGCAAGCCCAAGTCTAACTGTTCTCTTCACTCTGCCCACACCTCCCAGTATTGAAACAGGAAGTTTCTTAGGCAGGAAAAAAGATTTTTAGAGAGAAAGGAGCCAACATATGAGGGGAGAACTAGAATTCTCTGGTAGGTGGGAAATCTGTGTAGCCAAAAGTCCAGTCTCTCTGGGGTTTGTGACCATCTTGGCCCTTTATATGCACAAAGTTTTCAACAGTCTAGGAGCATTTTCCCACAGTTATATAACTTATCATGTAATGAGAAAGAAGAACAAGCCAATTTCCATTCAACTCCCTTAAAATTTACCCAAGAGGAAAAACTGCAATAATGTTAAATATTTACAATGGTGCCTGGCATATGGGTGCTCAATAAATTATATGTACGATTATATATCTATATATAACCTATTCATCAAATAAATGAATTTTATGTGTAAAGTATGCACATATGTATACACACACGAGCACACACATTTATTTCTAATTCTGCCTAGGTATCTGATGGTGAAATTCTGAAAGTTTTCTTAAGCTCACCTGACATGAGTTGGACTGCTGGTGATTCTCCCAGAGCATTTGTATACATGGACCTGCAGAACCAGCCACTAAAACTGGTGGTTCTACTGTGGTAGCAGATCAAACCTTCCCAGACACATCAGAGGCGGTGACAGTTGCCTTCCTCCCTACACAGTCGAGGCCTATCACGCCCCTCATTATACCTGCCAGTAAACTGAACTCTTGACTTTCAAACTTAAACAGAAGTTGTTCCCAAGATACGCTTCCATTCACGTTTGGTTTCATGTTTTTATTCCTTTACACATTGTGAAGATATATGGTTATGCCAAGGTTGCTGAACAAAGTCACAAAATCCCAGAGAGCAAGATCTGTGTATCCCTTTGAGAAATAAAATTGCATTAAAACAGACTTTTGCCCATAGAATAAGTTCAAAACAAACAAAGAATAACAGCAATTTAAAGTTAGAAACACTAGTCCCACTAATAATTTCATGATACAGAAACCCTAGTGAAAGTAGTATATATGGTGAGTTGGGAAATCCCTGGCCAGGTTTGCTTGGAAGTCTGAAGTACAATTTCAGTATGAACTTGTGGATTGTACCATTTTGAATATTATCACAGCGAAACAATACCTTATATATGAACTTACTAAAACATTACAATATGTGCAATCTAGACTGAAAAAGTTAATGTGACTATTTTGGCCAGAATCATGAGATTTAGAATTCCAAAGGTAAAGAACAACAGATTAAGAATCTTTAAATGCTCTGCTTTTATTTGGAGTTGGCAGTTGAAACTAGAGTGTCGGGTTCTTATGCTGCGATCGTATTCGGACATTAGGTGCTACCAAAAGCATATCTGGGCCATGATTTAGATACTGGGGTGTGACATGGAATCTTTGGCAGGTGGAACATCACACAAATCTGTCTGGCCAACCGTGGCGGTTGGTGACGTCAGCTAGCTGATTCTCTCCTGCCTGTCCAGGGGATGGGCTGCCCTGGGGTGGCAGGGGCGGGGGGGGGCCAGGGTCCCCTGCTTCTTCCTGGCTTTCCTCGCTTTCTCTGGTAAATGGAGATAGAGAAGGTATGTCTCCCTATCTTCCCTCCCCCGTGAATCAAATAAAATTATGATTAGAATTTTAGGGCCCTTCTAGCACTTTTCTCCATAATATGATTTTATTTATAGAATATGAAAGTTAAAATCCCACAGGATTTGAGAAGACCTGCACTTCTCACCACACTCAACAAAGAGAAAGGGGACCCTTCGAGTCTGTCACAGAGTTCCCATACCTGAGACTCTGGAACACCTTCAGCTTCTGTCACAGCTTCGTGTTTGTCACTGTTCTCTTCCTCTTGCTCAATTGCTTTAAAAAGAGAGAGAGAACAATATTAAACAAATATAGCTTCATAAGAAAAATGTTTTAGATAATTTTCTTTCAGATAGCAATTTGGCAGGAAAAAAAAATGAGATAAAATGGAGAAACAACAGAAAAGGGAAAGTGGAGAAATGACAGAAAATGGTTTCTTCTCCTTTCAGAGGAGATGTCAGGGATGATGCTTATCTGAAGAAGCACATTTGGGCTGAGATGGAGCCGCCGAGGATAGGAGACAGTGATAGGGGACAAGCCTGGGAGGGGCAGGCCACAGTCGGGAGTTCAGATTTCAGCATAAGAACATGGGAAAGGACAAAAGTGCTTCCCACTTCTTTGTGGACGTTAGGGAAGCAGGAGTGCAAGCAGGGAGAACAGCTACATGACTCTTGGTATCCCTTTAGACCAGGAAGGGGGCAATGAGCAGGAGAAACCTGGGGACTTGAGGTGTATTTTGAGACAATCTGGGCACTATTTGCCAATGAATTGAATGTAGGGGGAGGAGAAAAGAAAGATGAGGGAGCGGAAGCAATCAAAGATGACTCCTAGCAGAAGAGGACTTTCCTTTGTAACCACATGCCATTTATCCTTGTTGCCCTCCCCATCCAAGGCAGGCCAAAAACATACCAATTTAAGTGACAGTGAATCTACCAAGTTGACAGTGAGTCCACCCGCTGTGCTGTCAGATGCGGGTGGCACTGTTTTGTGTACTTTTAAACATGTGCTCTCTGTTATTCATTTTTAAAAATATTATTTCACGTGCCTTTGCGTGTGTTTTCCCTTTATGCCTACTGTGTGGTGCTTACCACATCTGCGATGCCCACTTACAACGCAGGGCACACAGCATGAACTCCATAAATGCTCACCGGGATGAACAATTCATCCCCAAGCGATCCTAACAGCACAACTGGACTACACTGACTTATATAAGCTACATCTTTTTATTTATGAATAAAGAGGGAGAGGAAATTCTTTGGTTAAACTCCAAGGATAGGGAAGCGGCTGTGGCTCAATCAGTAGGGCTCCCGTTTACCATATGGGAGGCCCCGGGTTCGGTTCCCAGGGCCTCCTGGTGAAGGCAAGCCCGCCCGCACGGCGTGGTTAGCTGACCCAGTGAGCACAAGCAGCAAGGGGAGGATAAATGAATAAATAAATAAAATCTTTAAAAAAAAAAACTCCAAGGATAACTCCCACCAACGGAGCCTCTAAAGGCAAGGTAGCAACAGAGGAAGTGGGTAGAAGTTGTTCTTCCATTTTCAGCAAAAAAGTCCATTCATGCTTGCTCGAAGGGGGTCCTCTATTACTACTGTTGTCCAGTTAGGAAGAAACTTAAGAATAAAGAAAAACACATGTTTTCTCTGAAAAAGTAAAGGCACAAATACAAAGGGAAGAGTAAACTATAGAATAGCATCCAAAATTCTACTTTAAAAGTGCAATGGGCATCGAAGTGTGGGACTCCACTTAACTAATTGGAATAAGAGGCTGTTCTTCATTCTGTAATGGGGAGTAACATTCTTGGAAGACAAGTTGATAGACACCAATGTAGGGGAATGTCAGCAAAGTACCAACCACACCTTGACACTTAATTTAGGATTTACTTGAATTTTTGCTCTTTGAAATTTGTTTAGATGAAAGTGAAGAAAATTAAATTTTGTAATATTTTGCCTACAAATTAATCCGCCACTTGCCATTCCATGATCTGGAGTATAGGTATTTCTTATTCTTACCTTATCCTAGGACATAGGACAAGCAGGACAAAGAACATCAATTTCAGGACTGAGAATTAACACTTCCTATTTTTTTTTTTTTTTTTTTTTAAGATTTAATCATAATTCTTAACATATATGAATAAAGTCAAGGAGGAATCGATTTGCAAAAAAGCAAACAAGATAAAAATTCAGTCCTGGACTTCTAGCTTATCCCCAGCAGCAATGCTACATTTATTGTCACATCTTTGACGACCTCAGAGTTTGCCATCTGGTGTTACGTTTACGTTAACGGAATGAGAACCAGAAACACAGGCAAGTTAAGGGACTTGGCAAAGGTGATCTATCTCAACTGGAATCATGGAGAACCTCTCAAAGTTCTGGTGTGCTTTCACCCTCAGCACCAAGATGATGAAGAAAATAGAGCATTCTCTTGCAACAAATAAATCCCATTATTTTCTTGGAAATACTGAAAAATTAGGATTCAAAAAAAGGCATTTTAGTCAGTGGTCTACATATACTACTTGGGAACAAAACCTTATTTCTCCTGGCCTTCCAAGAATTTATGACCATGTCATGCAGTCACATGCATGAAATAGAGAGTTAATAGTTATCTAGAAAGGAAAGCTCTATTGACCCTTTAATGCATAGATTAAGGTCAAGGAATGAATAAGGAGACAATTTCTCACTTCATGCCTCCTGGTGGTGCGATTCACTGTGGTGGAAGGAGGAGGAAGCAGCTATTTAGGTTTTCGAGTCTCATTTTTCTTTTATCTGATCAGAGTAAGGGTAGGACGGGAAAGTTTTCCTATGCAAATATTGATTTTGGGACATTTCCCTCCAGAGGAACACGTACACAGGAATGACAGCTTCTGGGACCCAGGGAGGCTGGGAGCCTTACTCTTTGCCAACACAAACCATCCCCTTATCTCTCAACACACAGAGTCTAAAAGCAAGAAAAAGCCCTTTGAAAGAGCACTTACCACAACAAAAGTCACACGTATAGGACTGAAAGCATATATTTTGAATAGCACAGAGTAGAGCCTGAATAAGCACTATGACTCCATGTGGATTAATTTGCATTGATTCACATAGGAGGGGTTAGTTCAAATGGATCTATTTGTAAATTAGCTAAGAGAGATTCTAGATGAGCTACTGTTGACAGCCTCTCAAGGATTTGGGGGCTTGCCTTGATAAGCCCTGGGGGACAACAACAGGTTTTCTCTCCCTACAATTTACTAAGATGAGTGCTAAGAAAATTTTCCTAATGATATTAGTTAGACACACAGAGGTCTGGTTTCCTTTTGAAAAGATGCTTATTTAATTTCTGCCAATCAATTTTGTGAAGTTAAGAACCACATTAACAGGACATTAAACACACAGGGATCATGATGCACTGGGTGACCAAAGTTGAGACAATCTTTAAAAATCAGCTGACCTATTTTTTTCTAAAGAGTTACAAACAACCAAACATTTTAGTATGGACAGAAATTTAGCATTTCAAGTCTAAATGCTATCTTCATTTTAGAGAAATCTGCATGTAAAGAAAAACAATTTGTTGGTTGCTTTGCTGAGAGTTAAAGTTTTGGCAATATAACCTTTCACATAATAGACAGTATTTTTAGAAGAAAAACATTTTTCTAATGGGTCCCATCTGATATCAATACAACCTGAAGAGTTGGGCAGGTAAAATTGTTCCCATTTTATAGATAGGGAAACCGAAACTAGTGAGGTTAAGTAAGTTGTCTGGGTCCTCACATATAAAATGGACATGTATCCAAGACAGTTTGTCTTGGCCTCACAATCAAGGATGGATCAGGATAGTGCTGGTAAATCTGTACATTGGGAAAGCAATTAATTTGAATCCTGACAGTATTTATTTTCATTTCCTTTTTTTTTTTTTTTTTTAATGAAACAGAACAGAATGCAATAGAATAGGGAAAAAACTTTTTTTTCAAGATCAGAATAGCAGCTAGTAAAGCTAAGCATTTTTCACAAATGAGATGGGTACTAGGTCAGGATATCTAGTATGTTCCATGGGTTGTGCCCCGCCCCCCCAAAAAAGTTAGAAAAACACTGTGATGTTTCCAGGCCACAGGAGGCAGGACCCAGTTCCTTCTTATCTAAATAATCAGCTATTTTTTTGTACCATTCCTGGAGAGGGGCTGTAATGTTTATTTTAGGAAGCCCCTCAACAACACTCATTCCACATTCAGCAAGGAGTACACTCTCTGTGAGATGGAAACAAATATGCAGTAAGAAATGCCTATAAAGTATATTCACTTTTAGTTACCATTATATAATTACAAATTTCAAAATACTTCAAAATGCTCAAGTCTTTTCTATTCTTTAAAACTTCAAGAAAAAATGAAGTCACAACCCTTCATCGCATCACCCTACTTTTTAAATATTAAAAGGTGCAAAACAGGAGCCAATATTCACCATCAAGTCCCTCCACCTAGTAGTATAACCTGGCCCACTGGGTGCCATTGGAACGTCCCTCTCTAAGCCCACTAATGACCATTAAATTTCTGTCCCAATAGTCTTTTCTCAGCTCCAATCTGTTCAGCCTGTCAGCCGTCCCTGAGACTGTTGATTTAACACTCTCTTTTCTGAGTCCTTATCATCCTCCAACCCTCTAAAAATGCAAGTGTTCCTCAAGCTTTCTTTTCTCTCTCTTTGCCTCTGGCCTTGGTGATCTTACCTGTTCCTGTGGTTTCCATTTTCACCACTATTGGGGTTATTCCCAAATCTAAGTCTCTATCTCTGCTCTCTTCTCTGAGTTCTAGGCCCATGTTTCCAGTCACACCCTGAATATTTTCATTTCACAGACCATTAAGTATCTGCTACATCCACGCAGTTATGATAGGTGGAATGGCTCAAGCTCTGTCCTCAAGAAAGACTAATCCATTTGCGTGAGTAATCAAAGGTCTGAAATCCCACACATCCTCTCTTCTATTTTATAAGCCTCTTCTCCTGGAGCCTGTATTTTTATTTAGATCACCATCAAGTGCCAAAGCTAGAACTGCAGGCATCTTCACCTTCTTCCCTTCCCTCAGCCCTCACGTCAGTCTCTCAGTTTTGCCTCTGCACTGTTTCTACCTCTTCTTCCTCTCTGCCACCATCACAGCTCATGGCCTCTTCATCTCCCGCTGCCATAACCTCCCAGCCAGCCTCTCCCTCTACCCATTCTCCACACAGCTGCCTAAATTCCATTTCTGAAGTGCACATCTGATCATGCCACCCCATCCCTTTAGCCTCCTGCCCACCTCTACTTAGAGAAGAGGAGATTCCCCCAGGATGCTGGACACAAAGTCAGGCTCCAGGGCCCATCCCTGACACAGAAGGGATTGGCCTGGGATGTGCAGCATTGGCAGCATTGACACCTGGCACACCCGACCAGGCTGTACTAAACAATGGCTGGCTTTCAGGCTGGTGCCCTCGGCCTGGCCTTGAAGCTGACCCTCAGGTCACAGATCCACTTCCCAGGGACACCTCCCATGTTTTCTTTTGTGTCTAGCCTGGAACACTCTGGGCCTGCCTTCAGCGGATGAAACTGTTCTTATCCACTGGTTTCCAGCTCACATGCCATCTCCTTCTGAGTTTCTCACCACCTGCACCCTTGGCCCTGGTCAAAAATGACGAGCCTCTCCTCTGGGCCTAATAGAGCCCATTTTCTGCACACTATTCTTTATTTATCCCCATGTTCTACAGCTAGCAACATGAATGTCTGTCTTTGATAACTTACATCATGAGTTCCTTGAGGGGGAGAAAGTATGTTTTCATATTCCCAGTGTATGGAATAATTTCTAGGACATAGCGTTGCTGAGTAATGGTCTATTGAACTGAATGAAGCCGAGTGATTCAGAAAGTCATAATTATTAAGGTAGATACAAACTGAATGAAATGTCAACCACTTTGTGGAGTGGGGTGGTTAAGATTATAAAAGGGACTTCAGGGATAGGTATATCCTAACAGGTGGATGAGGTGAGGGGGAGGAAGGGTGGTAGAGGTGATGGAGGTGGCATAACCAGAGGTAAGGTGAAGGAGAGCACAGGGTCTAGCAACAGTGCGGGAAACACCAGGAAATGAAGTCAAAAAGGCATGTTGGGCTGGGACTTCAGGCTGAGGAGCCTGGAGGTCATTTAGTAACAAACGAAGCAATGTGGACAAAGGAAATATCACCATCATTACAGTAAATCTGTACAGCTATGGAGCTCCTATTACATTCCACACACATGCTAACCCACGTGGATTAACTCGCTGAATCTTCTCAACCCTCTGGGAGAAGTACTTGCAAGGCTGGGCAGGTTAATGATTTAACGCCCCTTCCTACCCACATGTGTCAAAGATCGGTACAGACTTTATTTAGTAGGACCCATGAGAAACTGAGTTTCTGTTCATAAAAGATGAATACCTTTTGCTGGGATGTAGCACATTCACTTCTTTTGAATCATCTCATTTGGTCATTTTTTTCTGACAGTTTTAAATGAATAGCATGATACACTCACCCTGACTAAGGAGAGAGGTAAATCACTCACATGGATAAGATCTTGTTGTAGAGACCTAGCAATGCCTCCTGCACGATTTGGTCTCAGAATTTCCACTAATTGCCAACCAAAAGCTAGCGAGCCTCCAGGTTGCAGGGGCTGCCTCAGTGGGCCTTGAGCAATGCACTTCTGGTCACTAAAAAAGTACTCCTCAGCCATATGTAGTTTTAAACACTTAAGTGTTTAAAACTTCCCAGTAGGTAAAACCAACTTCCTTGGCCAAAGCAGGATTCACTTACATTTTGCAGGTTTTCAATTTATTTCATATGGAAATCTGAGCTAAATTATATTATATAGTCTCTAATCCCAGTGATATTGTAGGGTAGTTATATGGTTGGCCCTCACCTTAATCAAATCTCAAGCACTGAAAGTATTATCCTCATTTTACAGATGGGAAAATTGAGGCCAAGGAATGCTAACTAGCTCGCTCAGAATAACACAGGAAGTCAGTGAAAGAGAAGTCAAATGTACCCAGGTCTGACTATTTACACCAATATGCTCTGAAGATTAAATCATTGCCTAAAATGAGTTGAACAGGAAGGAGGCCGAAAACAGAGTAAACTGAAGTCTTACTGCAAACAGTCTAAGCAAGAGCTGACGAGCTTACATTTCCTACTAGGACTTCATTCTCTCTGAAAATTAGGGCTATAAAGACATTTATTTTTAAGCACTCTTACCCATTTCCCACCCCAACCTTTGTCATGGATTTATATAGAGAAGATAATAAACATTTGCTGACCAAAAAAAATGTTCTACTTTTACTAATTCTTGAATCTAGGTATGCTGATCTGGAAATTCACAGCACTTCAGACAGCATAATAGTTATAGTGAGGAGACTAAAATCAGAGGTGCCCAGAAGCTCCCATTTCCCCCATCAGCTGCTCACTCTCCACACTTGGCTGGGGGGTGGGCAGTGAGCTGAGGGGGTATCAAAACCTTGAGAGATGGCCACTGGACTGCCTTCTGGGCTGCCTTATAGACTGCATGATTTATCCCTGCCCTAAGGCAGAAAGGATTGTATTTCAATTCTTGTGTCTTTGTCTTATAGCCAATACCCTCCAAACTTCCTTTTCTTCCACTTCTTAATAGTGTTAAACTTTTACACTGTTCTCTTTTGAGTAAGATTTACTATATTTCCAGTCAATGGAGAAGTTACTCAACAGAGAAAAATGATAACACCAACAGAGCCAAGTGTGTCCCCTATCAAGCCCTTTAATTAGAGCACACAGAGTTTCCCCGATTGCCAGGGAAATAAAGAGAGGATCAACCCTTCAACCCTGTAGCCTGTTTGGTGGCCTTTCTTCTGAGGAAATACACCCAGAAAAAAAAGTTCTCTTTTCATGTAAAGGTGGCTTGTACATTATACAACTAAAATAAAGTCTTGATGAACAAAAATCCAGTTAACTTTAACTACGGTTTTTCTTCAACATTTTGCTTCAGAGGCAGAAAGGCAAGTTGATGGAATGGCTTTAGTTTTTGAAGTGCCTTTCTACAATGCATTGTGGTGACAGGAGAGACTCAGGCTGATCTGCTACAATCACATGGTAAAAAGATATGATCAGCAAGCATTCTCAGACATTGCAAGATGTTCATTCATTTCAAAAGATCCTACTGAACGCTACTGATCTCCTTTATAGGATTTCCCTCAGGAATTAGATTTTAAAAGATTTACTCCTGGGAGTAAAAGAAAATATGATTTTTGAGTCCATCTGGGTGCCAGGCACTCTTGGCTCCATTTCACAGAAGAATGAGCCTCTGGAAGCCGATAAGAGTCACAATCAGTGGCTAAGCCAGGGCTGAGATGGGTCTCTTCATTTGCTTTTACCCCTATGCAATTCCACCTCCAGGAATGTGGACCAGAAAAGACAACGGACTAGAGCTGTGCAGATACTGTTGTTGACTAAGGATTTGTGGTAGACAAGTAATCCACATTTTAAAAATAGCATTTATTACAATTTCATGCCACTCACAAGATGCTCATAAGTTTTGTTTCTGAATTTTGGGTAATTCTATTGCTAAACCTCCCCATGAAATCCCAGTGGAATTCTAAAGCATACGGAAGAATCAAGAATTCCCCAGGAGTCCTGGTGTTTGCAAATACAAGCAGTGACACCAAATGGGCCACACACACATGGGCACACACATTAAAAATAATAATAGAGGCAGACAGCCCAAGAGGAGGCCAGGAAAGAGGATTATCAATGGCCTATTCTGCTTGGTGGCAGCACAGCTTAAATCTTGTGAAAATTTTCTTTAACCCTCATCTAAATCTATCCTACTAGACTTTAAATGAATTGTCTATTATACAATGTGGCATCATTCCAACAATACTTCTAATATATGGTCTTTACCCAGTAACTTCAATTCCCAAGCTTCAACTCCATTACTTGTAAAAGGCGGACAATAGCAAGCATAACCTCAAATGGTACAATGTGGAAAAAAGGGTGCAATCCAGAGTGGAATGTAAAGCGCTTAATCAGTGGTACCTATTATATAGTACAAAGAATGCTAATGTGCTTTACTCTGTGGATGGGTCCTTTTTCCTAATCAGACCCACCTGCTATTGGTATAGAGTGGAAGAAGAAGGATGCAAAAAGAAAGACATTAATATTTATATTCTGGCATCCAAAGTAGAATTTTTCAGCAACACGCTTCAAAGAGCAAAATCTGTAGAGAAAAGCATGCTACCTCCCATTAGCAGATCAAGAGCCGCCCCTGGAAGACCCAGATCCCAGGGTCTTCTCTCCTGTGATAGCTAGGCCACAAGGCTTGTGGCTCTAGAGGAAGAGGTCAGGAACTAAGGGACTGGAAAAGCTCAAGACTGTCCCAGGGTGGCTTCAAATGGGCCGTAGGGAGGAGAAGGGTACAGAGGCTGCGGGGATGGAAGGGAAGAGCTGTAGGCCCAGTTTCCCCTGCTGGGCTTTGGCTCTGAGAGGATGAGGGCACATAGGTGGCCGAGGGGACCGCTGAGGTCGGAGGTACTGGTTTGTATACAGACTCACCTCTGGCAAAGGGAGGAGACTGCCTCAAAGTCTGCCCTAACCTCGCCTGGGGCCAGCGGCCTCAGAGTAAATCAGCAACAGCACAGTAAGGCAGAGGGCAGACAGGGTGCAAAGTTTATCTTTCCTGAGTTGCCTCCTTTCAAGGACTTGGAAGTTTCTGTATGCCTGGAGGCAGGGACCCCAGAGGGGCTGGATGGAGCCTATGATAGGGAAGCAGGGGTGTTCACAGCCCCAGCAGGCAGCAATGGGGGGCCGGGCATCCAGGGGGGCCCAGAGACCCTGACCCAAGTGAGATGGGCCACTGACCACCACCGCGATTCCCAGTGGGGGCAGCAGTGAGCAGAGGAGCCAGGAGATACCTTGCAGCTCCAAGGACCACATCCTTCCCACCCCCCACCCCACCCCACACACCAGGCACTCAGTGATCCAAAAGGGGGCATTTAAACTAGCCCCAGTGAGGGGAGCTATGTCCTGAACAGACTGTTTTATCAGGAAAACAGTTCAAATCAGAAACGAATAAAATACCACTCACTTGCCATAGGCAAGGGCTTGTGAGGACTCAATAACAGCTGCAGAAAATAAAGTATCACAGAATTTTTCTCTATTTCAGGGTAGTGAATAATTTTGAGAACCTGCTACTCTACCATTTTTGAGTATCAATGAAAATATCTTAATGGCCCATAAGATAAAGACAATCTCATAAGGTTACCAGATGCAAAACTAAGCCAACATATGTTTGAGAAAAGTTTTGACAGGGCACTGATTATCAGCCCAAACTACTTTTCAAAGCCACAAATAAAGAAAAGTATATGTATTTTGAATTCTCACATAAAACTGGCAAACTATAGATTATCTGTCTGGCTTTCTTTAAATATCAAGGTAATAAAAAACTTCACTAGAGTTGGCCCCGGGAAAATTCCCTTGTGGGGGCCTAGACCATTCAAATAAATGCAATTTCGTGATGAGACGTTTCCTGTTTGGCTACCAGACTAACCATGAAATTAGTTGACTCTCGGGAGTCTAATGTTAAGAGAAAAATGTAGCAACTTCAACAACTTGAATTTAGGTGTCAACGCTGAATTTGAAGCTTGTGGTTTGTTGCCTTGGTGACTCTGAGAGGACGGGGGGTGGGGGTGTTGGGGGAGCGGGGCGTAGGCACACCCACGGTGCTGCTCCAGCCAACCCTTGTGAGGCCTTGGGACAGAAGTGCCCCTGCCCCTGGCTGGCTGCACACACACACCTCCTGGGGACCACAGGCTGTGGGGACAATGACCCCTCTCCGCTGTCCGTAAGAGGGGTTCCCAGCCTGTGGTCACTGACAATCGCACTTAGGGAGGCGGGGTGGGGGAGGGGGATCTGCTTGCCTCTCACTCATTTGTGTTGGGTTGGTGTTTGCTGTTTAAGGTCCCACTCAGACAGTGGAGAAGAGCCTGAACTTATCTCCACCTTCAGAACTATGATATAGGAAATGAACTTTTAAACACACTAAAACAAAACTAAAAATCAAAATGAATAAAACAAAATTATAACCTTTAACACTAAGATGCCAATTGTAACGGTCAAGAGAGGAGGGAAATGGGCAACAATTCTAAAAAACCATCCATCTATTCTTAAGATATAAAGATAGCTTCAATCTCAAATTTTTGTCATTTTTCTACCAGAAACAATATTATGATAAAGTCTAAACTTCAACTGATCATAATAGGTCTTAAAGTAAATGTTTCGCTTTTATTAAATGTCAGCATTTTTAACAGGGACATTAGCCACTTCTTGGCCAAAGGAGAACCAGACAAACCCTTTTAGCTCTATTGACTTGGTTTCTGTGCACAATTTACTCGGATATGGCTTCGGTTCAGGTGCACTTAATTGGAGCCAGAGTTAAATTCACTTCCCCTTTATAGCCAATCATACCAGATCCAGAAAGAATGGCTTCCTGACAAGTTTACTACAGAAACTTCAGTCAGAATGTTTGCTTATTCCTGACTCTGCTCACCAAATAAAGCTTAGTAATAATTCGCTCCATTTATAAAGGCTTTATGGCCAGTGCCATGAAGCTTTAAACTTATGTTGCCATTCCCATGAGAAAATCCCAATTCAGGTACAGAAACAAATTGCCTAACAAAGGAGTTAGCAGAAGTACAAATAAAATTTTTGATTCCCTCTACCACGGTTGGTTTGTTAGACTAACATCCCTCGTTAACCACCACCTCACTCCCTGAGACTGCAGGTCAGGTAGATCTCAGAATGTTTTTGTCCAAGTATGTCATCTAAAGCACCTAGGGGAAGGGGCTTGTTAAAAATTCAGATTCCAAGGCCTCTATCCGGACTTAATTGGAGTCTCAAGGGTCTGGGCCCAGGAATGAGTGCTCTTAATAAGCTCTGCCCCATAACTGCTATGCAAATTAAATTTGAGAACCACAGCTTTAGAAAAAGAGTTTTACTTAGTCTGTCAATGAGGGATTTTGATGCAGCTGTTCTGAAAGAGATCTAGGGTTATTTTTTTAAAGTATCTATCCATCTCTGATTCCTCAATTCCAAACAAAAACACTTATGTCAAAACGTTATTGCTCAAACTGAATGTATAATACCTGTCTTTACTGCTTTCAGGGTCAAAATATTTACCACTGATCTTATCCCCAAAACAAATCTCAAATCGCTGTCTGTAGTATTAAAATCCAGTATTTTTTATAAGCTATCTGAAAAATGCAAATAGCTAGAACCACCACTTGTTTATCTACTTGCAAAGAAAATGTCTGATTTAGAAATTCTCAAAGATTATTTACATGGAATATAAATGCAAAGAATTATATATGAAGTAAATTTCACTTTTGTCATAACCTCACATAGCCCAGTAAAATTCAGATGAAGCAAATTATGTGCTTTGGGTTACTTATTATGGGGCAATATTTACTTCTATCAACACATACTGTGTTTATGTCATATTCACTCTTACCAAGAACAGCTCCATTTCCATGGCTATTTATATAATTAGACCTTTAATGTGATGAATGGTCATATGGCCAAAACAAAGATTTCCCTTGAGAGTTCTTATTTGTTAATACAAATAATAGCAGAAAATGGCCCTTGGGGGAGGGGGCAGGGAGGAAGGAGGGGCAGGGGTAGCTTTTGTAATAGAGGGTTAAGAATTAACAATTATGATTGTTAAATCATTATATAGATGCCTTTATATTATAAAATAGCAAAAGGTTAACACCTGAAATTACTGAAGCTGGCTAGAGTGGTCCCAACCCTCTCTAGTCTGCTCACTCTAGACTTAACCTCACCCTAGTGTATGCTTAGTATTGGGATGGTCATTCTAGACTGAGCTCACCCTAGTGCATGCTTACTACTGGGATGGTCATTCTAGACTGAGCTCACCCTAGTGCATGCTTACTACTGGGATGGTCATTCTAGATTGAGTGCACCCTAGTGCGTGCTTACTACGGGGATGGTCATTCTAGACTGAGCTCACCCTAGTGCATGCTTACTACTGGGACGGTCATTCTAGACTGAGCTCAGCCTAGTGCATGCTTACTATTGAGATGGTAACCACTCCACCCCCCTCTGCTTAATATCCATATGGAAAACCTTGTGACTGACCTTTACTCTACTTTCCTATCTCAGAACCTTGATCTCTGAAAATGATTTTAGCTTTGTAACTCCCCATGGTTTGGGGCCACTCCCAGCGTGTTCAATCCCTTAATGTTTATTAAAGAAACATTAATAAGGAACCTGTGTCCAGCTCCACCCCAATTATTCATTAGTACCTGAATGTTATAAAATACTAGAACTTCTGCAGATCAGGGAGGCAATGTAGGGGCCGTCTAAGGTGACTGTTCTCCTTTCCTTGTGCAATCAAACTTTCTCTCTGAAACCCCAGTGTCTCAGGAATTGGGTTTAAAGAAGCATCAGGAGAAAAGAACTCACTTTTGCTTGGTATCACTTTCTGTACATTTTCACGGAGGCAAAAGTCAATGAAATGAAAAAACTGGGGAAACAAATTAAATTATCAGCAATGATTATTCCTATATTCTTATCTTGAGAAAACGTCACTGCTCTACACAAGGGAAGCAGTTTCCCAGGCTTGCTACAAAGGACACGGAACTGCAGACCTAATAGGCACATCCTCCTTCACATAACGCAAGTTCAGGAGGCAAATTTCCTGACTACATGCCCAGGACTTCTAGATTCTGGTAGGAGATTGTATTTATTAGGCTGCAGAGTTTTACAACTTTATACAAACAGCAAATAGCCAAGATTCTTCTTCTTAAGGGATACTTTAGCACGTAAGAAATGATTTTAGATATTTAATTATGTCATCATCTGTTTTTAATATTTCCTTAAATATTTCAACATTTAATATGTTAAAACCTCTACAAATTATTTTTACTCTGTATCTTAGGGGTATCCAGAGAAGGAGTCACAGAATTATAAAAATGGATCTTGGACATATCCCCAATCTACAAACCCGGAATATAAAGCTTAATTCAAATATACAGAATTAGTCAGATACAGGGCTTCATGTGGATGCATGTCCTTTTGGGGCACCTAGTGATTAGTATAGCATCCCCCCGGGCCCTGCCTCCCTGACTGCTATGTGGCATGTATGTTCATCTGGGAAGCGGCTCCCACTCACCGGAGGACCACAAACAAAGGAACTGGCAGGCTTTGGGGAGAAGCTGCCCAGTCAACAGTATATTAAAGACAACCATTAGTTGCCTCAATCAGCTAATTAGCTAAACAAATGCAAAACCTAACTCATTAAAGAGAGTAGCCCTGATTGCATTGCTGGCTTCTGATTTAGTATCACTAACCCAGCAGGGTGGGGAACAGGGTAGTTTAACAGAAAACAAAAAATCATCAACACGAGGGAACTGGGGTGGGATGGGACTTAATTTTTTATGAAAGTGAGCCCTGCCAGGAAGTTTCACTGAAAAAAAAAAGGGGTGAGGATACCAGGGAGACCTCTGTGTTTATGCTTCAAAGTCTAAGTCAATTTAAATATAAATTGCTCTCCTTTTTTGTCATTATAAGAAAGAAATAAAATGTGGGTTTCAGATCTCTGGTGTGCAAATGGTCATTAACTTTCATTTGACCCTGGGTGTAAAACTAATATTGAATTAATGCGCAGGGCATCCTCATTATACTCATCTAGTGGTTTTTTTTTCCACAGAAAATATGTTCCCAGGAGCTGAACTGCTAGAAGCCGTTTCTCAGCTCTCAAACAGAAAACTTGATTCTCCCTCTAATACCTCTCACCTGTCTTCCACCCCCTTTCTCTCCTCCAACCTAGGTCACTGTTTTTCAAGCCTCAGCAATGTTTATAAAACACAGGCAATAACAAGTAGGAATCTGAATGGTGTAAAATCATCCTGGAACCAGAAAAGAGGACCTGCTCCGTATGCCATCAGGTACTGCTGGCCTGCAGTTCTCCTATCCAAAGCTGATTCTCTACGGCAGGAACAAGCTTCCATTAGGAACGTTAATTACCTTTGTCTACTGAGCCAGATAAGCATTGTATACCCTCGCTGAAGTGCCCTGCAGGCGTTTTTGAAAACAGAGGCTTCAAAAACCTTGGATTCTGGAGCTTACAGGCTGTTGCAGTTATAATTATTCTTCCCCTTGGCAAATCAGTTTCATTTGCCATCTTAAAGGTCATGACCATGTGGAAGGGTGAAAAAGAAAATCATTTTGCCTTGCTTTCTGATTTCCTAAATTCTAAACAACACTTGGTTAAAAGAGTCAACGTTCCATACTTGATACTCTTAAATCTCTTGAGATTCAGGAGAAATCAGTGCAAATGGCTATTTTCTTTTATAGTTTGTCATTGAATGGTGATTTATCATTTCAACTTAATAGCTCTAATTACAAAGACAGCGTCATAGGATTTTTTTTTTTTTTTTTTTTTTTTAGGCAATTTTCTTTGTATCCCAGTGGGAGAGTTAGGGAAAATTTACAAAGCATCTGCAGCATGCATTTTCAATTACTTGTGGTTTTTACCAGTGTTATTTTCTTGATTGTAAGAATTTTACATTTTCAAAGGTCCTTTAACTTTACACACTTCATTGAGTATTGCAATTCAAAGACTCTTATTATGTTTTTAAGCCATTAAAAAAAAAAAAAAGGAAGATACAGGCACCTGTCGACCACTGAATTAATCACTACTTAACAAGAATATGCCCTGGTGGGTAGGGACACAAAAACAGTCTCTGGAAATGTTAGAACAAGGAGTTATTATTGCACCAGAGAAGGAGAGAGAGTTTACAAACTTCAACAATCATTGTGGTGTTAGACAAAGCTCTTTCTTCTAGCAAAAACACCTAAGATCATCAATCAATCAAGAAAGCAAGAAGGCTGTGGATTATTTTAGGGGAAAACACATGCTGCTTCTTTCCTCTTGGCTGACAAATGCTAAATGCACATTCAGTGGGGTTAAAGACAGTCAGGGGAGGCCTTTGCTGACCACAAATGAGAGTGAGAGACACTGGTGGATAAGCATGCAGGAGAAAGCCAAGGAAAGGAAGACAGAAACAACTGTGTGGAAACAGCCATCTGAGAGAACAGAGGTGCATCCTTTGAGGATAAGAGAAAATATAAATGGGTTGAAAATATCACTGCTAGGCTTCTATCATTATAAACTAGCAACTTTTATCTCAAACCTTATTATAAGAGCACTCAGAGAGCAGAGGAACAAGCCATTCAAAAGAAGATCATTATATCTTTTAGCTTTAAGAGCATTTTATATTTTTCAATAAACAATTATTACACAAAACTAGAAAGAGAGAGGTCTGAGATAATTTTACTAGCGTGTGAACCAGTTTTTGTTGGCCCTTAATTTTGTTATTAGCTTCTATTCTCTAAAATCCTGTTTTATCATGCACATGCTCCTACATGAGTTATATGTTTACAAAAGGATAAGCGTAAAGTCAAATATGGCACAGTATTTTTAAAAAGCTATCAACTAAAAATGAAAAGCAAAACTTTAATGACAACAAAAGAAGGAACAATTCCAAAGGTTTAAAGGTTATTTTTTTCTCCTATACTTAGAAAAGGAGAAGCCTTATTCTTTATTAAAAATAATCAATCAATTGATCTATTTCATTTCTCATGAAAAAGTACCATGAATATCCCTTCTTTGGAATGTTTCAATTGTAGTAGACTAAAGGGGAGATTAGAAGGCCACACACCTCAGACAATGCCTCACATCAGAGCAGCCACATACCATAGTATCATTTTATTTCTCCCAAATCTTAAATACATATATTTAAAGAGGGAGCTTAAAATAGCTAACATTTCCTAAAATGTGTTATTGGTGATTGTTACTAATAGAGCTTCAAAACTGGGAATTTCACCAGATGGCCAGTGCGATAAAAGCCAACACTCAACTTCTGACCAGGTCCTCGATGAATACCAGATTCAGTGGCTGCCTACTTGTATATTTCACACAGACTCGAATTCTAGAGGAAATAACAGTAACTCCAGGTCTTTAGAATCATACACCCATTAAAAATGCTTGTTTAAGCTTGAATGTGCCATTCAAAGATGATCAAATAAGCAACAGATTCTATAAGGCTAGGAGAAATAATTTAACTAAAGTAAAACATTAGCTTTCCTCTCATCCTTTCTAGCCTATTAAATATAATAAAGTGAAAAAACCCAAAACTAAAACACAGTAAGCTAAATCATTTTATGTTATTTTGTGTTATATATACTTTTTATCTCAAGAAATAATAAACCGTCTAGGTACCAAATAACCTTTCAACCTACATCCTTGGCTGGCTTTTCCTAGAAATAGGAAAAAAAGGCAATTATCCTATATTCACTACTTGAAAAATTATGAGTTTCCACTCTATTCTTACAAAAATGGAAAACAGAAATGCCTTTTCACTAATCACATCTCTACTCTCATATTCCAGAAAATCAATAACGAGTGGGCAGAACATAGTAAGAAAAACCCAAGACTGGGTGTTGGAATCTGGGCTTGCATCCAGATTCTAACTTCCTAGACTTTGTGATCTCAGGTATGATACTTACTCTCTATTGAGAGCTGGACAATCAAAACAACTCTTCCTGTGGTGAACCCACGCTGCTCCCACTGCCCAGCCTCCATCCTCCCTGCTGCTGGTTTTCTTTGCAGAGCCATGCCTGCGCTAGCCTCTCAGTCCATGTGTCTTGTATGGGACTGACTTCACCTCTCCATCCCACCCCCCAACTCTTCTGCCCTGTCCCAGAGGGGGGCATTTCATCCTTCCAACAAGATTCCTCACCAATTATTCTGTTGGGGCTATCAGGAAAGAGATTTTTCTCTTTCTGCTGAGACTGCCAAACTCACAAATTTCCTGAGCATTCCCTTTTTAGTTTCAAGTTTGAGTTTCTGTCACTTACACCTGAAAAAGTCCTGATTAAAAGATCCCCAAGATTGTGATTAAGGTTAAAGTAATTAATGAAAATATTAGCTGCCATAATTACATATTGGAGCTGAATGGACTCTCTAAGGCTATCAGATTCTAATCATCCCCCTTGTGATGGTTAGGCTAATGTGTCAACTTGGCCAGGTAATTGTGCCCAGTTGTTTGGTTAAGCAAGCACTGGGCTAACTGTAATACAAGGACATTTATGGACTTTAGTCATCTGTGAGTTTACTGCATAGATAGCTGATTACATCTACATTAACCAGGGAGATTGCCATCAGCAATGAGTGATGCTTTATCCAATCAGTTGAATGCCTTAAAAGGGAAAGTGATTTCAGCATTCAGAGAGGATTTCCCAGCTCATCTTTGGACAGCCAACATCTTCCGGAAACTCATCAAGGACCTTCACTGGATTTTCATCGGAGCCCCTGGCTTGCAGCCTGCCTGCAGAACCTGGACTTGTGCATCCCCACGGTCATGTGAGAGACTCTTATAAAATCTCATATTATTTACAGATATCTCCTATTGATTCTGTTTCCCTAGCGAACACTAACTAATACAGCTTGGTACCAGGATGCCAATTGGAATGATTTAGCTAAGGTCACAAATACATTTAATAGTGGAAACAGAACCTAGAGCCCCTTGTTCCCTTTCCAAACCTTACTATCCTAGATATTTCATTTTAAAACACATAACTAGCTATGGGCTAAGCAGAAACAGAGTGAAACTTAAAAAAAGCCAAGGAGATTTACCAGTATGAGATTTCAGGCTTTCCAGAAATAGAAGCCCACCAGGGCACTAATTTCCTATGATCTAAAGATAACAAGAGTGAAAAGTGCTTTGGCTATGGATTCTCTGGAAAAGGAAAGAAACATATCTCCCAAGATGCTAATTAGCTAACACTAGCAGTAAAATAAGCAATCCAACAAAGGAAAGGAAGTACAAGCATATCTGTGCTGATTTTTGGAAATGCTGTGAAGTCTTAATATACTATTCATATTCACTAAGATTAGCTCTTAGAGGAGACAACTTTTTAAAGGCACTTCCTAATGGCCTCTTAGAAAATTACAACAAAACGGACTTCTTACTAAGCTAGAGCCTTGACTCATTCATATAACCTATTGATTGGCAGCTACTTTTATTTCTGTTTGTATGGTAAGCTGAAACCAAAACTTCTTCTTTATACTAATTCTCATTTTAATAACCCTTCACAGTTAGACATAAATCTGGCATGACCACCTGAGCCCTAATTAACGGTTTTACTGCAAGACATAAGATATTAGGGTAATCCGTTTTTTCTGTCAAGCCCCAGATGTGTCAACCATCATTTTAATACTTTATTAGATAGAAAATAGTTTCTTTTTCTTCTTCTTCCTCTTCTAAAAGAAAAGAAAAGATAAGAAACTCAAAATAGTTTTAAAAAACAGCAACGAGCATATATTGGAGGCACCATTCAGCAGCTGGAACACTATTTAATTAAAGTTCTGCTTAATGGTTCTGCCATTTTATCACTCCTAAGGTCACAGAAATAAGTTTTCCCTTTTCAGATAACCATTGAGTCATTAATGCTTTGCAATTTAGAAGTAGTAGCGGCCACGTCTGTCCTTGTTTTCTTTGTAACTTACACCATGCCTGGCATATAAAAGGTGCCCAGCTAGAATTTAATAAAGAAATGAATAAAAGCAGTTCCCATGATTTAGGATCTTTGGTGCTTTGCCATTGCTATTTTCCATCTACTCCCACTGCCAACTCAAGCATTGAGAGTGCAGAGTAAAGCAGGTGGCTATCTCTAGTATTTCCATATTTGGAGTCTTTGACATTTTATAATATTCACCTTATTGGTTATTTTTTACTGCTAGACTGTTTCCCAATTTTTGTTGGGGTTTGGGTAGTAGGGAGATAAATGTCTTTGTTTTTCTCAGAAACATTTTTCATTGTTTATATCACTGTTCTGATTAGAAAAAAATATATTTAATTAAGATGATTAAAGTTAGGGACAAGACAAGAATGCCAACTATCATTGCTATTA
Organism: Tolypeutes matacus; assembly: GCA_026826555.1. Classification (NCBI taxonomy): domain Eukaryota; kingdom Metazoa; phylum Chordata; class Mammalia; order Cingulata; family Chlamyphoridae; genus Tolypeutes; species Tolypeutes matacus. The sequence continues at coordinate 9,646,829 of JAKSZT010053769.1, forward strand.
TTAAACCTTATGCTTCAGGGTCCTAGCTAATGAAATAATATGAGAAGAGAAAGAAAAGAGTTATATGGATTGATAAAATAGAGACAAAACAGTCATATTTGGCAGATAATATAATTACCCATTTAGAAAGTCCAATACAATTTTATCTGGGTCTTGTTTATTTATATTCATTTCTCTTCACCTCCAAAAAGTTCAAACTTCTTAGCCTAGCATCCAATCCTACACTTCTCTGCCTTGTTCACTTCGCTCCAGCCACTCTAGCCTCCTTGTTTCTCAAACACATTACATACAATCCATCTGCCCAAATGCTCTCCTCTGGATATCCGCAGGACTGGCTCCCTCACTGACTGCAGGTCTTTGCTTAAATATTCCCTTATCAGAAGCTTTCCCACCCCACTCTGTAAATTAGCAACCCCCTTTCACAGCCTCCCTATCTGACTCTAACCACTGTGTTTTTCTCCAGCACTGACCCACTATTTGTTTTTTATCATTTCCCTAACTTAGTCTGAAACTTTAAAAACCAAATCCTCTCCTCCAAGGCACTGCCATCCCAACTAGTACAGAGTGTCAGTTCTGTCTTCTAGAACCAAGATCAGTTCTAGCACAATGCATTTCTAGGTCATCCCTCCTGCCTCTTCTATGTCGGTGCCTTTTCTGCATCTTAGCCGCTTCCTCTGCGGATGCCTGGCAACCTGCTACTCTTCACAGAGACCCCGTCTCGCTGCCCTCTCTGAGCAATATCCTCTGGGTTCAGACTGCTCATCCTTTGCATCCTTCTCTTCACTGCCTTTATGACACCCAATGTCTGTGCCCTTTAAATAAGCTAAATCAACAAAGAAAGTAATATAAATATAATAAGCTAATTCACACTCCCGTGTGTTTGATTTAAAAAGTAACTGACATAAAAGCAAATTCTTACAGGTTCTAATTGGAAAAGGAAAGATGTAAAATGTATGGTTTCTGAAGACATTTCCATTCCATTTATTTCTTCAAATTTTGTCTTCAGTTTGACTTTTCATAGTCTTTCTACCTGAAAAGTCATATGCTCATTTAACATTATCCAAGCAATGCCTCTCTCCTGTTCATCATTCCATCCAGCACTGACCTCCTCCTTCTGAACAATGAGGAACAGTGAAGGAGGCTCCTACTGATAGTCCTCCTCTAAGCAAGCATGTTTCTACCTCAGTGAGTCTCCATTTCATACTGAATTTCAGCAGAGCATGGCCTTTTCTCCTTCAAAATGTATCTGAAAGCTCCCTTTTCCTTTCCACATATCACTTCCACAAATTGTTTCAGAGGCACTAGAATCAGATCCATATAATCCGATCTATGAAAAACGTTTGCTTTTAAAATATCGTTAGACAAAAGTTTAAAAAACAAATTATTTTTAAGAGAAATTACTTTGAGATGAAGAATATAACCTTAAAAAAGACCCCCATTTTAGTATTAATTGTTTTCTGTTATGTTATGACACAATGTAGTTTGCTTTCTTTTTAATTTTTCTTTTTTGTGTACTTAGATTCTTCATGGTTGTGGTAAACTGCAAACATATATTTTCAATTTCATTTTCCCTTGAAATCTAAAAAAATGAGAGCAGAGCAGTGAAATTTTATTTTCAAGAATTATAAAGCATCCTATTCCATGACGGAATTTCCATTTTAAAAACAAATGGAAGTGGATGTGGCTCAAGCTATTGGGCTCCCATCTACCACATAGGAGGTCCAGGGTTTGATTTCTGGGAACTCCTGGTGAAAGGAGAGCTGGTCCACGCGACGAGCTGGCCCGCACAGGAGTGCTGGCCCATGCAGAAAGCTGGTGCAGCAAGATGACGTAACAAAAAAGAGACACAGAAGAGAGACAATGAGAGATGCAGCAGACCAGAGAGCTGAGGTGGCACAAGAGATTGAGCGCCTCTCTCCCACTCTGGAAGGTCACAGGATTGGTTCCCAGTTCTGCCTAAAGAGAAGACAAGCAGACACAGAAGAACACACAGAGGACAGCGAGCTTTAAAATATATATATAAATAAATAACAACGGCAGGGGGAGAAATAAATAAAATAAATCTTAAAAAACACACACACACACATACAGGGAGCAAACGTAGCTCAGTGGTTGAGTGCCTGCTTCCCATTTACAAGGTCCTAGGTTCAATCCTTGGTACCTCCTAAAACAAAACAAAACAAAACAAACAAAAACAACAAAACAAATGGTGCATTCTCCACCAAATGCTGCATTCTCCACCAAAGTTTCCTGAGATAGACTCATTTGACTACCCACTACAGGATAATATATGAAATATTCCCCCAAAATGAAAATCTTTCTCCAGCCACATAAAAGACTACTCACCAGACTTTCTTGCTTTCAAAGCAATTACAGCTGCTAGCTCTCTCTGCACCTAATAAAATATTTGGGAAAAAACTGAATTAGAATAAGAAACATGTAGCTATCAAAAACAGTACAACCACAATTAAGAGCTGTTATATTAAACCTATGTTTGTCATCTTCATTTTGTTGTTGTTGTTGATTGTTTTTAATGACATGGAAGAAACTCTGCATAGAAAGTTTAGACCAAAAATCTGGAAGGAATTGTACTGACTTACTTTAGAAGCAAATTAGACAATCAAAGGCCAGAATGACATATTGTAAAACACTGGTATTTATGTCATGATGATGGGAAGTACCTGAAAACCTTAACTATGTAACATTCATAAATAATACATATAAGAATTAAATTATAAAAATATACATGATACCATGCCAAGGATATTAAACATTATCTATCCCTCAAAAATGCTAATTTAAACGGAAATTCTAGAAAAATTGAAATAAGTGACCCTGGTTTAATTGCACATCTGCTCAAGCACAATGAATGTTCACTTGAAGCCTGACAGGTTTATAGCAACCATTCCAGATACTATGTTACATAAAAGCAAGTGTCACAGACTCACAGGGCAGGTGAAATGGGGATAAACAATATAACCTTTAAAATGCTAAATCTCTTAAATCCCACTTAGTTGTCCAGATTCTTGGTCTCTCTCAATACTTAGAATGCTTAAACACCTCCTTAAAAGAATTCTCAAAGAGAGCCATAAAACAGAGACAAAATAAAAAATAATAACCACAGTCACTTTCAAAGATAACATGAAATAAAAAATAATATGAAGATAATCTTTGGGAAATCTATGATTAAAAAAAAAAATCACAATGACCAAGCTATTTCCCCTTTAGGACACAATTTTTCACTTTAGCAGTGTATGTGTTCAGGTATCCGAGGTGGTGGGGGGAAACATTTGAAAGGGTCATGCAGCTCCATGCATCACATTAGTGACACTTTAACAGGGGACTATGGGAGGCCAATGTTAACCCGCAGATTTGCTATTCAAATTAGGTTAATTTCTATTAATGACTTGAAAACAAAAGTAGCAATGTGTTAGACACGGGGAGTCCGCATAGGACTGTTTCCACAGAGGTCAAGCAGCATTACCTCTGAAGAAGGTGGCTTCCCAGGTACGATTTTTCCTGCTTTGCTCTGACTGGTCAATGTGAATGCCATTTGGAAGTGTATACTCCCAATTTAGTTGACTATTGACAGCTTCAGACTGCAGCAGGGAAAATTATAGACTAATGAGAAGACGATCAGACCCTCCCCAGCCTTGGAAGTGTGGGCTCTGAAAATGCTATAGTAGGAAAACTTATAATTGAAGTATTTATGGGGGACATAGAGGGTTAGGGGAGATAGAAGCGTTGAATGACCTTAGGAAAACCTTTATAAATACTTATATGTGTACTCAAATAGATCAAAACAGCGGTGAAATAAATATTTCAGCTATTCATATTTTACATATTTTAAATTGTAAGGTTTATTGAACTACTACCATGTCTTTTCAGGAGTTGCTGCCTCCTCAGTGTCACAAATATATGAGGGTTGAGATAAGGTGCAGATGATGAATAATCACTGTGACCTCCTGTCAACAGCTTCCCAATCTTGTGACCTCACAGGAAAGACCCCACCGTGGCCTCAGAGAGGCAAAGAAGCCAAAGATGGAAAATGATGCATGAGGTGGGCCACTTAACTTGCTTACAGAGCAGCAAACAGTCTTCTGCACCCTCCCCCTTCAGTTTTTCATGCCTGGAATTCTCCTTCTGGTATCCTCAGTTTTTCCTTATCGAATTAGAAAAAAGGCTGAAAATATAAATAGCTCAGAAAAGGAAAAGTATTGCATCCCCAACATCATATAAATTACACCTGTTCAAATGTTTGGCAGGGAAATAGAGGGGGAGATGGGGTGAGCAAGAAACCACAGAACACTTAGTGTGGAGCCAGGAGGAGGGTAAGGGGGCAATTAGAAAGGCAAAAGCGTCACAGCTTGATTTAGAAGGAATCTAAGCTTCTTTAATGGAAAAATGATGATTATTAAAAGCTACATCCCCTGAACTTTTGCAACCAAGGGGGCTATTACCGTGTTTTACGTGGGGTGGGTGTAGTATAGCTTCCATGTTTCTGCCCCAGGAGGGAATGGATTTTCCACAAAAACTATAAAGAGGAGTTTATTCTCCCCCCATCCTCTACACCGACCCCCCAAAAAAAATTCACAAAGGGGAAAGTGCTGATCAGACAAAACTTAAACTAGGTAAGAGCCCATTATATGCCCCCATAACATTTACACACACTAAAAAAAAAAAAAAAAAAAAAAAAAACATACTAGCAATCATGTAATTAATCATTTTAAATTATGTGACTAATCCCTGTCTTCTGGCTGATGGAAACCTCACTTCACAGAGACAGGGACCTGTCTTGTCTTTTCATCACAGTATCTAGGGAGCCAACACACAATCACTGGCCCACAGGAGCTGGATACAGAGGCAATCAGTAAGAGAACCAAGAAAGGACCTATGGGAGGCAAGCAGTTACCTGAGGGAGCACATGAAAATCAAAAGAGAAGGCAGTCCCCAGTCCTATGTGAGCCCCAGCAGGAATCTCCAGAACATTTTAGAAGGACTCAAAGTCTCCTTTGCAAAATATAAATGTTAGGTTTATATTGAAAACTAGAACTTTTGGGCTATTGCATAAACAGAGACTAGAATTTTCTTTAAATCATAATGAGACCTGTTGGCATTCTACAAGAAACACAAAAGGCTCAACAAATCCTTAAAAAATGAATTGGATACATTCAGATGATAACAAAATGGATTATTCCTTAATCCACTCCTGTTTGTATTTTAGCCAGTTCTTTCATGTGGAGGAATTGGAAGTTATATCAAAGCCCTGGTTGGATTAGTTTCTCACTGCTGCTGTAGCAAAATCAGAGGCTTAAAATAACACACATTTATTCTTTTACAGTTGTGAAGGTCAGAAGTATGAAATGGGTTCCATGGAACTAAAATCAAGGGGTCAGCAGAGCTGCCTTCTTTCTGGAGGCTCTTCCAGCTTCTAGAGGCCACCTGCATCACTTGGCTTGTGGCTCTGTTTCACCCCTCTGACCTGTGCTTTTGTCATCACATCTGCTTCTCGCCCTCACCCCTCTTTTCCTTATAAGGACTCTTGCAATTACATGGGACCTACCCAAATAATCCAGGATAATCTCCCCACCTCAAGATCCTTAATTGAATCACAGCTGTAAAGTCCCTTTTGCCATGGAAGGTGACACAGTCACAGGTTCTAGGGGCTAGGATGTAAATAGCCTGGGGGGGGGCATTACTCTGCCTCCACACACAATGGCCCACGTCATATGTAATCTAGTTTTGTAAATTTTTCTTAAGTTTTCAGCATAGGAAAAACATTCCTAGTCCTCATCCTGGATGAATTTAGTCAATCTCATGTTAAAATAAACTTTAAATAAAACTCCAAAAAGAACAAACATAAAAAATATTTGAATGCCTACTTTGTGTCAAGTATTCTGCTAGAATTTTAGGATCTGTGGTAAACAAAGCAGAGGAGGTTTTTTTCTCACACACGCTTATTACAGAAAGTTCAAAAGGTACAAAAAGCATAAAGAACAACATGAAAAAGCATCCCCCGAGAAGCCACTCTTCTCCCCTTGGTGTGGTTTTCAGTCGTCTGTTTTTTCTTCTACAAGACTGGAAGCATCCTCAACACTATTCTGCAATCTATGTTTTTATTTAACCCTATTTAAAGTGCTTATTATATCATCAAATACACATTTTTAAAACATGGTTTTTAATGGCTATTTTATTTTATGAGCGTTGCACACTTTAATGGATGGTTTACTGCTGGGCATGTAGGCTACTTCTAATCAATTTGCTTGATAAATTATGCTGCAATGAACAGCCCTATGCAGAGGTTTTAATGCTCACCTTTGATTATTTCCTTAGAATGAATTATTAGAAATGGCTGTGCTCTTTAAAGAACATAATTTTCACCAGGCTCTGCTATACCAGCCTCCTTGGTGGCCACCAGCCATTTCAGCCTCCTGGTACCTACACCTCGTGGATTCCCCTTCCACTCTGTTTCAGGGTGAATTGTGTGACCAACAGCATAGAGCAGAAGTGACAGCACGTGATCTCTAAGGCTAGGTCACGAGAGACGTGGTGGCTGCTTTTTTCTCACGCGTGTGGATTACACACTGGCGGAAGCCAGTTGCTCTGTTACACATTTGGGCAGAGCCGCTCAGAGGTCCACACAGCGAGGAACTGAGGCACTGACCAGCCGCCAGGTGAGGGAGGCATCTTGGAAGAGGGTCCTGCAGCCCAAGTCAAGCCTTCAGATGTCTGCTGTCCTAGCTGACATTTTCACTGCAGCCTCCTGAGGGATCCTGACGAAGGCCACCCAGCTAAGACGCTCCCAAATTCCTGACCTTTAGAAACTGCGTGAGACAATAAATACGTGATGTTTTAAGCGGCTAAGTTTTGGGATATAGTTTGTTAGGATGAAGGGCCTCTTATGATTTTTCCTTTCTTGCATTGCTGTTTAATCTTTGTCTGAAATGGACCCTCTCCTCAGATTAGGCTTAAGAAATGCACGTGTATAAAGCCAAGAACCACATTCTGATATTGGCCATTGTTTTTATCTAATGTGGATGCTCAACCTCTGCCTAAGTAGTTATAAGAAATGAATTGCAGGAGCAATAATGAAAATTTGACGCCTGAAGTACATCATTATCTTGGCCATTCCTATCACATAGGAATAATTCTTCCCTACTATAAGAATTATAACTCCATAACTCCCTTTTCTGAAACACCTCAGACTAGATGTATGTCAGAATTCAAAATATTACATATTTCAAAATGGTACCCTTTTTTTGTCACACCCTCAGTGAGATCTGCAGCAGCAAACTTGTAATCAAGCATATTTATATTTCTGCAATTAAATGTATGATTATCCATACCAAATGGGATAAAGGAAGACTATAAATAGTCTCAGGTTTGCCACCAAGTAGTTGTTTAGGTTGGATTTTGCTGCCAAGTAAGTTATGAAAAACTTTCGCTTTTCAGAGTTTTACATTTTCAGAACTGTGAATAAAGGATTGTAAACCTCTACTAATTTTATGCCAAAATGTTTTCCCTCTCATATTTTCTGTTTCCTCTCATCAAATAGCTATTCAGTCACCGCTTTTTTTTTTTTGTATACTAAGAAATGTGCTTTCCTTAAATAGCTTAAATTGCTTATCTATTCCAGAAGCTCTCAAACCTGACTGAACATTAGAATCACTTGGGGAGCTTTAAAAAAATACTGATACTTGGGCTCCAAAGAAATAAGAATCTCTGGGGGAAGAGGGAGGTATAGTATTTGTTGTTGTTTTAAAGCTCCCTAAGTGATTCTAGGTTGCAGCCAGGGTTGAGAACCCCTATTCTATTCAACAAGACATATTTGTTTCCCCTAAGACTCAATATTTCAATCTTATAACCATTTCAACTGACGATCAATCTTTGCTTTTCATTTTGTTCTATAATTTAATTCACTTGTAAAGGAACATGGCCTTTACTGTGTTTTATGAATAAAATTATGCTATAATTCAATCAAATGGTAAGATTCAGTTACTACCTCTGCCATTTGAGAGACAGGATTTACTCAAGTATAAAGAAGGCTGCAAGAAAGATTTTTAAGGAGTTTAAACTTTGATTTAAAATATAGTTTACTGTACTGGCACAAGGATAGACCTATGACCAATGGAATAGAATTTTGACAAGGATGTCAAGTGCATTCAATGGGGAAAGAACAGTCTCTTCAACAAATAGGCCTCTATTTTCCAAAGAATGAAGTTGGACCCCTACATAACACCAATACAAAAATTAACTCAAAATGGATTAAAAACCTTAATATAAGAGCTAAAATAAAAAAAATTCTTAGAAGAAGACATAGGGGAAAATCTTTATGACCTGAGATTTGGCAATGGATTTTTAGATATGCCACCAAAAGCATGAGTAACAAAAAAATAAATAAATAAAAGTGGACTGCATCAAAATTAAAACTTTTGTACATCACAGGACATTATCAAGAAAGTACAAAGACAACCTAAAGAATGTGAGAAAATAGTTGCAAATCATATATTGGATAAGAGGTTAATATCCATAATATAGAAAGAACTCCTACAACTCAACAACACAAAGACAAACAACCTAATTAAAAGATGTGCAAAGGACTTGAAAAGATACTTCTCCAAAGAAGAGATGCAAATTGCCAATAAGCACATGAAAAGTTGTTCAACATCATTAGCCATTAAGGAAATGCAAATCAAAACCACAATGAGATACTACCTCCCACCTACTAGAAGGGCCATTTTAAAACAAACAAACAAACAAACAAACAAAAAAAAACAGAAAATAAGTGTGGACAAAACAGAGAGATAGGAACCCTAGTACATTGCTAGTGGTTCCAGCAAAAACTTAAACATAGAGCTACCATATGACCTGGCAATTCCACTCCTTGGTAAATACCCCAAAGAACTGAAAACAGAAACTTAGTGAGATACTTGTATGCCAATGTTCATAGCAGCATTATTCATAATAGCAGAAAAGTAAACAAACCAATGTGTGGATAAACAAAATGTGCTACATACACACAATGGAATATTAGCCATAAAAAGGAATGAAGCTCTGATACATGAGACAACAAGGATAAGACCTGTAGCAGTTTGATATTATTTGTGAATTCCAAAAGAAGATAACTGATTATGTTTGTAAACTGGTCTGTTCCCTTGGGCGTGTTACCCTTTATATTAAATTCAGAGGTTTCATTTTTACTTTTTAAAATCAATATTAGGGCTTTGATTCAACCACATCATTAAGGTGTGGGGCTAGAACAGACTCTCACATGGAAGTAAAACACACAGAGAAGCAGATATGTGAGGAAAGAGAAAAGGCTCCATTAGACACAGCAGAGGCCCTGGGAAGAGAGATGAGACTGATAGTCTACAGCTGACCTTGTGGAGCAAACAGAGCAGCTGAACCCAGAAAGAAATGAACCCTGGGGAGAAAAAGGAGCCTTATGCCAGCCTACAGCTGAGATCAGAAGAAGCTGGGACCACAGAGCCTTAAGAGGAAGGAGGAAAGCTGAACCCTTGCAGACATCACCCACCATCTTGCGCCAACAGATGGCAACAGACTTAGGGTGAGAAAGTACCTTTTATGGTACCTTGAGTTGGGTTCTTCAGGGCCTTGTGATTGTAAGCTTCTACCCCAAATAAATACCCTTTATAAAAGCCAACGGAGTTCTGGTATTTTGCATCAGCACCCCTTTGGCTGACTAACACAAACTGTAAAAACATTATTCTGCATGAAATAAATCAGACACAAATAGACAAATATTGTATGATTCCACTTATATGAAATACCTCAAATAAGCAAATTCATAGAGACAGAAAGTATATTAGTGGCACCAGCTGCTGAAGGAGGAGGGTATGGAGAATTATTGTTTAATGAATACAGAATTTCTGTTTTGGGTGATGAAAAGGTTTGGTAATGGATAGTGTTGATGGTAGCACAACATTGTAAATGTGATTAATGTCATTGAACTGTACACTTAAAAATGGCAGATTTCATGTTTTATATGTTACCACAATAAAAGTTATATTTATACATATATATATAGTATATGCAATATAAAAAACTATATAATTCAAAACATCTACAGCTTAGGGTATATTTGCCCTTATAAATATCTACACAGAGGATAATTACAACACTGATAAGTTATAGCCCCAATTTCCCCCTCTCTACTGGTCACTTATCAGAAAGGAGAATCAGAAACATGTTAAAATGTTTTGGCTTTCTATCTCCAATAGTCAACATGGCTGTTCCACAAAATGGCTCTGAAATTCAACAAGAATTAGAGCCAGTCTTATTTCTGGTCTTTTTTCTCTGGCACTTTAATAGTGCCCTAAGCCTCCAAGTCTGAATGCTTACAAAGCTGAATGCTTACAAAGTCTGAGTTTTACAAAAACTCAAAGGCAACAGCGAGTGTTGTAAACTCTGAGCACCAGGGAGCAATTACGAATGACAGCCTAATGAGAAGACCTAAGCAGGCTTCCTGGAAGAAGAGGCCCTTGAAAAACGAAGTGCAAAGCTGATAAAAGATCAACAAAAGCCATTTGGTGAGGATAGAACAATACTGGCAAAGGTCTTAGTTAACCAAAGGGCTGTCTTTACAAACTAATTTTAAATAGAATCACCAATTCACAAATTTCCTAAAGGTCATTTTAGTAAATATTTTAATCTTAGGAATATTTTTCTTTTGATACCATATAGAAATGTTTTAAAAACATAGAACCCATTTTCTCAACTTCCTAAATTAAATATGAGAAACATAATCTGATATGCTCTCCTGTTTTAACTCCCAAACATACTTTTTTTTTTCCCATTAGTAATTATTTTATTGATTTACAAATTTTTAAAACATTAGGTACTATTAATACTGTATTAAAAATAGATGTGCTTATTTTTTTTTTCCTATTTACTTTTTTTTTTTTTTATTGTGGGTAAAAATCAAAATTTTCACAATATATACCAACATTTGCAAAATGATATATAAATATATATGCATATATGTGCATTTGCTTACAAAAATGTTATTTATATATATATATATATATAAATATATTTTAAGAGGTGCTTAGATTACCCAAAATATTGATGGTATTCTGTTGTTCACATATGGTGATTCTAGCAATGGAAGAAATTATAACAATGAGGTGGAGCCAGTGGCCACTTGACACTTTTGGGGCAGGGAGGGGACGAGCAGTTGAAATACAGGGGCTTCTTTGGGATTTGGAGGTTGTCCTGAGTACCGCTGTGGCAACGGATGTAGGCCATTTTAAATCAGCACACACCACTCAGAACTGAGTGGGAGAGAGTGTGGTCTACGGTGTGAACTGTGGTCTATGGTTGGTGGCAAGGCCCCAGGATGTGTAAGTCCATTGAGGGTGGTGGGCCAAACATACTGACTTTTAAACCACTATATAATCTTAGGTTAGTAAAGATTTAAAACATTCTTGAAAAAAATATGCCTCTTAAGTAACCAATGTCCTTTTATACAAGACACAAACTCAGCAATGATGATTGCTTGCCTTTTATCCTGTGAAGGAAACTGTGGGCTGAGTGACAATTTTCTTTGTTCCTCAGAGACCCTTTTTCCTACTTCCAAACTCACTACGTTCTGAAGAGCAAATATTACCACAAGTCTGACACATGGAGAATCTTGCAATTATCTGTTAATTTCAACCAATAATTAGCAAATTAGTAAAGTTATATATCTGTCTAGACACTACCACTCTCCACCTTGTAGTTAATTTTACAAATAGTTGTTTTCCCAATAATTGCTGTCACCACATCAAAGAGGTGTCTGTTAGGCATGCTAGGATGATAAAATAAACTTCGACTTACTCAACTTTCCAAGTCTTTTTGGGGATATCTTAAAAACTCCTAGGCATAATTTTTTTGTTGAATGCACACAGATATATCTATTAATTTTAACTTAGACAATAGTTGGCCATTCAACAGGTAATATACATATAAGTGGCATGAAACCAAAAAAACAAACTGGAATAAAGTCCTATACTTAGTTTTTTAAAGTCTGTTCTTTAAGTCTATTACATCTACAAGCTCACATGAAAAAATATGAAAGTTTTAGTTGATTACAAGCATGTATGAGTTAACAATGGTCATGGGATTACTTAAAATGGTTGATGATGTTTTTAGGAATATTACTAGAAAAATTACATTCAGGTCATTTTTTCTGTATTATGTTCAGTTTGGAGTACCATTTGTTTAGGTTCAGGGGGTGTAGACAGTGTCCACAGGAGGGCAAATAGGGGGTAGTCACAACTCCTGTAGCTAAATGCAATGACCTCAGCAGTCCTCATTTATCTAGCCTTCCCTACAGGATTTGACTCTCTTACTCATTCCCTCCTTCTAACCACTGGGAGTCTGTGACTCCACATTCTCCAGGCTTCTCTCCTTCCTCTCTGGCTACTACTTCTCTTCTCCCAAGGCTCCTCATTTCTTCTGTCTGTCTTAAAATATCAAATTTTGATATTTTCTAATGATCCATCCTAGTCCCTCTTGACTTCTTTCCCTTTCTATGCATCCTACGTTATAGATTGCATTCACTCACATGGCTTCAATTATATCTGCACCTCCAATCCAAATCTTCTGGGCCCTAAAGTCTTATATCCACTACCTCCTGGACATCTGTACTGAATGTCCCACTATTAGCTCAAAATCAACATGTCCAGAGATGAAGTTATTTTCTTACCACTTCTTTCCACCCCACAGATCTGCTCCACATCCCATATGCCCAGTCAATGAATAATACCACCATGCCTCCAGAGTCCCAAGGCAGGAAGTGGGGTATCCCTGATTTAGTTCAGTTCACAATCTTCTCCAACTGATACTGCCGTATAAAGGTCTCCTAACTTATCTTCCTTCACACCACATGACTCTTGGCCCTGCAGGCAAACTAATCATCCTAAAATATGAATTTTATTTTATTACATGTCTTCCTGAAAAACTCTTCAGATTTATTCATGACACCATGACAGCATCCAATGTCTAATATGGCATCAATTATATTCCTCTGGTGTGGTCTTCAGTATCATCTCTATCTCCATTCCTCTTCTCCAAATCAATGTTCCAGCTTTACTAAAATATAGCACTTGTAAATTTTCTGAATGTCCCATGATCTCCCTTCCCTCTAGGTCTTTCTGCATGCTCACTCTGTCTGGAAGGCTATCATTTGTTATCCTTCTCAACTTAGTTACCATCTTCTCCTGAGTACCACCTCCCTCCTCAACTGAGTGGAACCCATCCTGTTTATACTCCTCTGCATGCTACACTTACCTCAATTATAGCACTTATCACATTCTAAGGAAATCACCTCTTGAGCTGTGAGTTTCCAGCACGACATTATCAGTCACTGAAATGGACTCCCTTATTCATCATTCTGATCATGAGTTCTGCAACCATTGCTGGTACACACTTTTGTGATCAACAATATGAGTAAAGGGCTTGTAGTTGCTGTTGAAAACAGATGACTTAGGGGAAACCTGGTCACATGGTCATTAGCTTCCAATATTTGAAAGTTTGAGGGTAAAATTCAGACTAAAGGGGAAAAGTTACATAAAGGTATGCTTGTCTCAACCTAAGAACTTTCAAATAACCACAGCTGCCCAGATCGGAAACGTCTACCATGTACGGTTCAGTAAAGATAACACTGGAAGCACCCGACCAAGGAATTGTTCTAAGGAATTGTTTTATGAATGCCACCATTCCAAACCTATCAAAAGAGAACAAGCATAAGACTCCTGGGGGTGGCAATCTCTTCCAGCTATGGATGAACAGTCAGTGACTGTATGGCCATCTAGCCCACCTGACAGAGATAGAGGTGAGGTGAATCTTAACAAACAGATTTTTTTAAAATTGTGAGAGGCCATTTATTGTTGTGGAAATCGTATAAAGTTCATGGCCCAAAGGGCAAGAGAAGCTACAGATGTGCTGGCTGAAAGAAATTTGAAAAAAGAGAGATAACAGCACTGATCTCTTCAAAGGGGCAGGTATAGCAACTCCTTCAGTTTTCAAAGCTGCTCTTACAACTCCTGATCAGTGATTTCCTCAAATCCCCTAACTGCTGATCAACATGAATTCCCTAAAAAATAAACATTTCATATATATGAAATCATGTTTATATTGTACATTCTGATTTTTGCTGCGATTGTTAAAACATTTATTATATTTACATCGTTATATTTAAAAATTTTGTGTCAAGTTATTTTTTCCATTTTCTGGTAAGCCCAAAATATTTCAATTTACAACATTATAAATTGTTCTTCAATGGGTTTGCATGATATAGTTAATTTAACAAAATATCTTCAAAGACAAAATATACTTTGCAAATGCATAGACTATCATGCTTTTTATCCAATGGTATATATTCTGCACATAGTAAAACATCCTTGCTCAATCATTGTGCTTATGATAAAACAGAAGATACAATAGAAAAGAGAGCATATCTAATCATTAATTGCTTTAATATTTCATCGGTTTAAGCCCTGTCTTCCCACCTATATTATAAACTCATTGACAACCCATCTCCTATTACAATTAGCATAAAAGAGACAAATGTTTCATTGAGAAGTTGTGAACAGAGCTCAGTGTGCTTGTATATTCATAGTTTACTTTGGAAGTCAACTTTTAGACTTCCATGGAACTCAAGCATTTATATGTATATGAAGGACAGACTTCAGTTTCAGAAATCCCCTTTGAAATTTCAGAGGTGTCAATCAACTTAACCAGCTGTGGCCTGGCAAGTTTTAACATTCAAGAGATAATTGCTTTATTATAAATTAAGGAGTTGTGGGTATGTATTCGACAAGGAGAGATAAACAGAAGAGGAAAGGGAGAAATGATAAGATTAAGAGAAAATAGCCAATAAAATGGCTTTTATACCCACATTATCTACTGTTACTGTAAAATTCAGAATATACATATAAAAGACATGTTAAATGAGCTGGATTCCATAACATAAAAGCAGCAAATACCCTTTCTCACCACTGTCCCCTCAAACAAGCTCTGACAGCTTGATAGCTTTTCTCCTCTTTCTCAGCTCAGTCTCAGTTTTCATATAGATTTGTAAAAGGCCAGTTGAGTCTAGTATCAGAGTTTCAATCTCTCATCCAGTTCAAAGCATCTGCTTGCCCCAAGCCTGGGGAAAGGTGGCATTTGCCTCTTTGACATTTCCTCCTCTTGCTTTTCTACTTTTCTTTCTCTGGCCCTGCCTCCCACCTGTGGTGGGGAGACACAATGAGGATAACTGTTCAGTTGAACTGTGAGATGAATTTGATGAAACCAAGCAGCCTGCTTCTCTCTCTCCACTCTAATCCATCCAATACAAATGTCAGATTAAGCTTCTTACAGCACATTCCAATCCTCTCAGGGGTCTTCAGTGGCTCTTTCTGTCTATCAAATCAAATAGGCTCTTGACAATTCACTCTGCCAGCCTCGTATATAGGATTCTTTATTACTGCCATTTATGCATCTCACAAACAGAAATAATGACCAACCCTCAAATATATCTAGTCTCCTAGCTTTTGTGCTCATGCTGTCCTTTTCCCTTAGCACACTACTTACTCTCTATTTACTTCCACTAACCCTGATATCCGAAACCTCACACAAGGCTCCTCCCTCCATGGGACTTTTCAAACTCCCTTAACAGAACACAATGGCTTTCTCCTTTGATCTCTATAGCACTCTGTGCTCACACCATAGAACCTATCTTATTCTACCTTTTAGTATAGTTATTTGTTCATTGTCTTCTCTCCACCTGTAGATAGTAAGCTTCCTGAAGACATGAGCCAAGCCATATTCTTTTCTTTCCTCTGAGTTCATACAATGGAATCAGGACATCCAAGAACCAATCTGAATAAATTTCTTAACTGCTAAACCATGCTGCCATGTTTACAAGTATTTAGTGATTCCTAACAGGTTAAAAAGTTAAAATGCCTTTTAATATACCTTCGTAGACCTCCTTTCATAAAATCCTTAAAAGAAGAGAATTCCATGGTGAAATCCCAAACCCAACCTGCCAAGACATATTCAATGAATATAACCTGCTGTAACAGACAATAATGTTGAAAACAATTTCTTTAAGGCCTACTTAGTTATTTGTTATAATTAATGTAGACTCAATATTAATACTTCCTGTCTCAAATGCTTTCTCTCTTCAATGTGAATGATAATATAGTCTGCTATGGGAGACTGAACTGGGACTGCATGGAATGCATTAACAAAGTGCTGTACAAGGTCAGAACTCAATAAATATTAGCTGGTCTTTGTCTCTTCCCATTTCTCACTTGTTCGTCCTACATCAACAGCAGGCTAATATATTAACATCTGTAAGCAAGTTTCTTCAGATGTCCCCACAGAGAAGTCCACTTCTGTCTTATTTATAATATCAAAAGAAAATAATCTCAATGTTCAAAAACAGGAGATAATGTAAAGCCATGGAATGGGAACTATGGAACCACTCTAAATGGCGTAGGAGTATTTTTGTTTGGAATTAGAGATGATAACAGTATTAATTTTAAGAAGGTGTATGTATGCACATGTGTGTGTACATGTGTGATGGTTAGGCTAATGTGTCAACTCGGCCAGGTAGTTGTGTCCAGGTGTTTGTTCCAGCAAGCACTGGGCTAATTGTAATACGGGAGCATTTGTGGACTTCGATCACCAGTGAGTTTACTGCGTGGATGGCTGATTATATCTGCATCAATCAGGGAGATTGCATTATCGATGGGTGGTGCTTTTATCCAATCAGTTGAATGACTTAAGAGTGGAGGTGATTTCAACATTCAGAGAGAATTTCCCAGCTCGTCATTGGACAGGCAACTTCTCCCAGAGACTCATCAACGACCTTTCATCGGGCTTTCATTGGAGCCCCTGGTTTGCAGCTTGCCTGAGGAACCTGGACTTGTGAGTCCCCACGGTCGTGTGAGAGACTCTTTTAGAGTTCCATATTATTCACAGATATCTCCTGCTGATTCTGTTTCCCGAGAGAACCCTGACTAATACAGCTGGTACTGGGAGTGGTTCTTGAGGAACAGAGTCTTAAACATGGGATGTCTGAGGTGGCTCTCCACTCTAATTGGACTCGGGGGTACTAATGACTCCCTTTCCAATAATGAGGTTGCTAACAGTCCATGGCGTGAGCTGGCAATAGAGATACGCAAAATAGCATCATTGGATTCCCCTACTTCCACGCTTATAAGAAGCAAGGATCTGGGTGAGAGTGTTTTCAACACTTTAACAGAATTTTGTGGAGTAAAAAAATATAATGATGTTGGCTGGCTCCTCCTAGATACTCTGGATACAGTTACAAAAGAAAGGGATGAGCTAAAGTCTTCAATTTTGAAACTTAAATGCAGCGTGAATGATATGAAAGTTTCTACGTGTGCCTTGAAAGAAAATCTTGTCTCCTGTAGCCACAGACTTGAGATATCTGAGAATCAAACGCAGTCTCTCATTGTACGAGTAGCAGAATTACAGAGGAAACTAAAATCTCAACCTCGCAGGGTTTCTGCAATTAAAGTGAGGGCATTGATTGGAAAGGAGTGGAACCCCGAGGATTGGGACGGAGACATATGGGATGATGATAATATTGGTGGGGACATTGGAACCCTAAATTCTGCTGAGACTTTACCAGATAAACCTGTGATGGCCTGCCCTGTGGAGACCACACCTTCTCAACCTTGTATCATCCAGCCTCCAGCCTGCCCCAGGGAGTCTGGACCTCCGCCCAGCCCTGAGGCGGGTACCAGCCTAACTCCAGCATGCACTGCCCAGCCTCCACCTTGCCCCAGAGAGTCTGTACATCCTCCCAGCCACGAGGCAGGTACCAACCAATCTGCAGCATGCACGGTCCAACTTCCAGTCTGCCCTGAGGAATCTGTCTTCCAACCCCTGCCTGAAGAGAATAATCCTGTCTCACCAGAAGAAAATGCAAAGGAATGCCCTCAGGTCAGTAGCCTGCAAGACATCTCTAATCCTTCTCCTTACCCAGACCCCCCACCCCTCTTGTCTTCGAGACCCATTACTAGATTAAAATCACAACAAGCCCCCAAAGGTGAAATACAAAGTGTGATCCATGAGGAAGTACGTTATACTCTGAAAGAACTGCATGAGTTTTCCAACTTATATAGACAGAAATCAGGGGAATATGTGTGGGAATGGATACTAAGGGTATGGGATAATGGTGGAAGGAATATAAAGTTGGATCAGGCTGAATTTATTGATATGGGCCCACTAAGCAGAAATTCTGGATTCAACGCTGTAGCTCGAGGGGTTAGAAAGGGCTCTAACAGTTTGTTTGGGTGGCTGACTGAAGCATGGACCAAACGATGGCCTAGCGTGTCTGATGTTGAGATGCCTGATTTGCCATGGTATACAGTAGATGAGGGGATTCAAAGGCTTAGAGAGATTGGAATGCTAGAATGGATTTACCACTTAAGACCTGCCCACCCACCCCAGGAATGTCCAGAGGACACACTTTTAACCAGGACTGTGAGGAATAAATTTGTAAGACTAACTCCATCTTCTCTGAAGAGCTCTGTGGTTGCTCTTCTCTGCAGTCCAGATATTACTGTAGGGGGGGCTGTAATGGAATTGGAATCCTTAAATATTATGGGGATGATCGGATCAAGGCCCGGTAAAAGTCAAGTATCGCCAGTTAATCGCCAAAGCCAAGGTAGGCGTGGCTACCGCAATGAAAGACAGATTCGAAACAGCACACAGAATAGTCTGAGTCGCATGGAGTTATGGCGTTGTTTAGTAGATCATGGGGTACCCAGAAGTGAAATAGATGGGCAGTCTACTAGATTTCTTCTGGATCTGTATAAGCAGAAGAGTTCTAGGTCAAGTGAACAAAATCCTAACTCTAATTACAGACGCAGAGAATCACGGCCCCTTAATCAGTTCCCAAACTTGAGACAGTTTACAGACCCAGAGCCCCTTGAATGAGGGGAAGGCCGGGTCCCCTTGGGGAACGATCCTGTTAAACTGCCAAAAATTTACACAGTTAATCTTCCTCCCACCTTTCCCCAGGGAGACCTACGGCCTTTTGCCAGAGTAACAGTGCATTGGGGAAAAGGAAATGATCAGACATTTCGGGGATTATTAGACACTGGCTCAGAAGTCACATTAATTCCAGGAGACCCAAAACGTCACTGTGGTCCACCAGTCAGAGTAGGGGCTTATGGAGGTCAGGTGATTGATGGAGTTTTAGCTCAGGTCCATCTCACAGTGGGTCCAGTGGGTCCCCGGACCCATTCTGTGGTTATTTCTCCAGTTCCAGAATGCATAATAGGAATAGACATACTCAGTAACTGGCAGAATCCCCACATTGGATCCCTGACTCATGGAGTGAGGGCTATTATGGTTGGAAAGGCCAAGTGGAAGCCTCTAGAACTGTCCCTGCCTAGCAAAATAGTAAATCAAAGGCAATACCGGATTCCTGGAGGTATTGCAGAGATTATGCCACCATCAAGGATTTGAAGGATGCAGGGGTGGTGATTCCCACCACATCCCCATTCAACTCTCCTATTTGGCCTGTGCAGAAAACAGATGGATCTTGGAGGATGACAGTAGATTATCGTAAACTTAACCAGGTGGTGACTCCAATTGCAGCTGCTGTCCCAGATGTGGTATCATTGCTTGAGCAAATCAATGCTTCCCCTGGTACCTGGTATGCAGCTGTTGATCTGGCAAATGCTTTTTTCTCAATTGCCATTAGTAAGGACCACCAGAAACAGTTTGCTTTCAGCTGGCAAGGCCAGCAGTATACCTTCACTGTCCTGCCTCAGGGGTATATCAACTCTCCAGCCCTATGTCATAATATTGTCCACAGGGACCTTGATCGTCTCTCCCTCCCACGAGACATCACACTGGTCCATTATATTGATGATATCATGTTGATAGGACCTACTGAGCAAGAAGTAGCAAAGACTCTAGATTTATTGGTAAGGCATTTGCGTGAGAGAGGATGGGAGATAAATCCAACAAAAATACAAGGTCCTTCCACCTCAGTGAAATTTCTAGGTGTCCAGTGGTGTGGGGCCTGTCGAGATATCCCTTCTAAAGTAAAGGATAAGCTGTTGCACCTGGCCCCTCCTACGACCAAAAAGGAGGCACAACGCTTAGTTGGCCTCTTTGGATTTTGGAGACAACACATTCCTCATTTGGGTGTGTTACTGCGGCCCATTTACCGAGTGACCAGGAAAGCTGCTAGTTTTGATTGGGGACTGGAACAAGAGGAAGCCCTGCGACAGGTCCAGGCTGCTGTGCAAGCTGCACTGCCACTTGGACCATATGATCCAGCAGATCCAATTGTGCTGGAAGTTTCAGTGGCAAATAGAGATGCTGTCTGGAGCCTTTGGCAGGCCCCTATAGGGGAATCACAACGCAGACCCTTAGGATTTTGGAGCAAAGCCTTGCCATCCTCTGCAGATAACTACTCCCCTTTTGAGAAGCAGCTTTTGGCTTGCTACTGGGCCTTAGTAGAGACTGAACGCTTAACCATGGGCCATCAAGTTACCATGAGACCTGAGTTGCCTATCATGAGCTGGGTATTGTCTGACCCACCAAACCATAAAGTTGGGCGTGCACAGCAGCACTCCATAATAAAGTGGAAGTGGTATATACAAGATAGGGCTCGAGCAGGTCCTGAAGGCACAAGTAAGTTACATGAGGAAGTGGCCCAAATGCCCATGGTCACCACCCCTGCCGTGTTACCTTCTCTTTCCCAGCCCACAGCTTTGGCCTCTTGGGGACTCCCTTACAATCAGTTGACTGAGGATGAGAAAACTCGGGCCTGGTTTACAGATGGTTCTGCACGATATGCAGGTACCACACGAAAGTGGACAGCTGCAGCACTGCAGCCCTTTTCTGGGACATCCTTGAAGGATAGCGGTGAGGGCAAATCCTCCCAGTGGGCAGAGCTTCGAGCAGTGCATCTAGTTGTTCATTTTGCTTGGAGGAAGAAATAGCCAGAGGTGCGTTTGTACACTGATTCATGGGCTGTTGCCAATGGTTTGGCTGGATGGTCAGGGACCTGGAAGGAACATGATTGGAAAATTGGTGACAAGGAGGTCTGGGGAAGAGCTATGTGGATAGATCTTTCTGAGTGGGCTAAAAACATGAAAATATTAGTGTCCCACGTGAATGCTCACCAGAGGGTGACTTCGGCAGAGGAAGAGTTTAATAATCAAGTGGATAAGATGACCCGCTCTGTGGCTAATGCTCAGCCTCTTTCCCCAGCCACTCCTGTCATTGCCCAATGGGCTCATGAACAAAGTGGCCATGGAGGTAGGAATGGAGGTTATGCGTGGGCTCAGCAACATGGACTTCCCCTCACCAAGGCTGACTTGGATACAGCCACTGCTGAATGCCCAATCTGCCAGCAGCAGAGACCCACACTCAGCCCCAGAATTGGCACCTTTCCCCGAGGTGACCAGCCTGCTACCTGGTGGCAGGTGGACTACATTGGGCCACTTCCATCATGGAAGGGGCAGCGATTTGTTTTAACTGGAATAGACACATACTCTGGCTATGGATTTGCATTTCCGGCACGCAATGCTTCTTCCAAAACTACCATCCGTGGACTTACTGAATGTCTTATCTACCGCCATGGCATTCCACACAGCATTGCTTCTGATCAAGGAACCCATTTCACAGCAAATGATGTGCAGGAATGGGCACATGCCCATGGAATTCACTGATCTTACCATGTTCCCCATCACCCTGAAGCAGCTGGATTAATAGAACGGTGGAATGGCCTTTTGAAGACTCAATTACGGTGCCAACTAGGTGGCAATACCTTGCAGGGCTGGGGCAATGTTCTCCAGGACGCTGTGTATGCTCTGAATCAGTGTCCTCTCTATGGTGCTGTTTCTCCCATAGCCAGGATTCATGGATCCAGGAATCAAGGGGTGGAAATGGGAGTGGCACCACTCACTATTACCCCTAGTCACCCACTAGGAAAATTTTTGCTTCCTGTCCCTGAAACCTTAAGCTCTGCTGGTCTACAGGTTTTAGTCCCAAGAGGAGGAGTGCTGCTACCTGGGAACATAACAGTGATTCCATCGAACTGGAAGTTAAGACTGCCACCTGGCCACTTTGGGCTCCTCTTACCTGTGAATCAACAGGCAAAGAAGGGAATTACTGTACTGGCTGGGGTTATTGATCCTGACTATCAAGGGGAAATAGGACTACATCTACATAATGGGGGTAAAGAAGAGTTTGCCTGGAATGCAGGGGATCCTCTAGGGCGTCTCCTAGTCCTGCCATGCCCTGTGATTAAAGTCAATGGAAAATTGCAACAAACCAATTCAAGCAGGACTAACAATGGCCCAGAATCTTCGGGAATGAAAGTTTGGGTCACCCCACCAGGCAAAGAACCACGGCCAGCTGAAGTGCTTGCTGAAGGTAACGGGAACATGGAATGGGTAGTGGAAGAAGGTAGTGATAAATATGAACTTCGACCACGTGACCAGTTACAGAAACGAGGACTGTAATGGTCATGAACCCTTCTTCCATGTTTCATTATGAGTATGATTGTATATGTACACAAAATGAATTTCTTTGTTTAATTCCCCAATCTTTTCCCCTATCATGAAAAGTTGTATTAATCCCACATCATAATATTTAAGGATGTCGAGTTTAAGAGTGACTATCATCCAAGGACTTGCACCCTGTTCTGTAGGGAATTAATGCATTTCCGGTTGTACGCAGGGGAGTTGAACATTGTTAGGCGGAAATATATATGTATGCTTGTCTGTTATTGTTTTTACTTAGAGACTAAGTATGGTTTAGAGTAATGAGTATGATTGCCGAGTTGACAAGGGGTGGACTGTGATGGTTAGGCTACTGTGTCAACTCAGCCAGGTAGTTGTGTCCAGGTGTTTGTTCCAGCAAGCACTGGGCTAATTGTAATACGGGAGCATTTGTGGACTTCGATCACCAGTGAGTTTACTGCGTGGATGGCTGATTATATCTGCATCAATCAGGGAGATTGCATTATTGATGGGTGGTGCTTTTATCCAATCAGTTGAATGACTTAAGAGTGGAGGTGATTTCAACATTCAGAGAGAATTTCCCAGCTCGTCGTTGGACAGGCAACTTCTCCCAGAGACTCATCAATGACCTTTCATCGGGCTTTCATCAGAGCTTGCCTGGTTTGCAGCTTGCCTGAGGAACCTGGACTTGTGCGTCCCCACGGTCGCGTGAGAAACTCTTTTAGAGTTCCATATTATTCACAGATATCTCCTGCTGATTCTGTTTCCCGAGAGAACCCTGACTAATACAACATGCATATTACAGCATTTGATATCTACTCCCGGGATGAAGCAAATCACTTTGGTATTCAATAGACATAGACAATATAAGCATTTTTAATTTACAAGTTATAGAAATACACCGTTTAGCTATCTGTTTGGGTATTGATAGTCATGGTTTTGTGAAGTATTACTATGAGATCCTATCTGAGGGAAGCTGAAGGAGCTGACACCAGTTCTCCAAAGGTTCTAAGAGACCTACAATCAACAGCCCAAGACCCTTTGAACACTCTAGTAGGATAAGTGTTTCTATAACGCTATTAAGGGAGGTACTAACAAGCCCCATGGCTCCTTATAGACAACAGGAACAAGTAATACTATACCAGAAATGTGCCATAATTCCATTTTTTTAATGCTTCAGGGAACCAGGTCTTCCTAGGTCTCACATGATAACTTCTCCCAAAACTCCATCTATGTGGTTCTTTCCCAAATTACATAGCAGATCTCAAGCGACCTACTGGGAGGGTTGTAGCTAGCCTCAGGATTCCAAGTGTGAACACCATGCTCCCGCCTAACAAGAAGCCGAAGGTAACAAGATGTCTGCCATCCTGGTCAGTTAGACAGCAGGTTAACCATTTCCTGCGGGAGTAACTTACTTTTATCCTCTGAAAAGACATACCCCCTCAGTCTGTGATAGACTAGGGGAAAGGAGATGAACTATCACTGTTTCTCCATTTCACAGAATTGAAGAGGCAGATAGCCTGGAAGAAGAGTGGAGGGAAACTAGTGTTTTTGAGTTTTCCAAAGCATATTTCTAAATGTGGTAGAAATCATCACTTGGCTGGGCTCACCATGTACTCAATGTGACAGATTCTCCTCACGCTCACTAAGTGAAAATCACCTAAGTGATAAGATTTCTCCTGGACCTTGATTAAATGGGCATACAGTCTCAAAATTCTATCTTTTTAAAGACCCATCAAAACCCAAATCTCATGCTATTTCTGCTTCCTGAACCAATACCAATTTGAAGTTTCTAATAAAAAAGCTGTCACAGTTACCTTCAGATACTACCTGTTCAAAAGAGAATTTCTCCAATGAATCAGATTTAAAGTTACAGATTCATCAAGAAGGACAAATTGGAGGAATCCTAGTCACTTTATATCCTTCCTGGACTAAGGAAGGGTGTAAATGGAGTCCTGTGAAACAAACACCCTAAAAAAATGCCTAAAGTTTCAGGTGGAAGATTAATCATGGCAAAGAAGGAAAGGAATTTAAAATGAGAAAAAACAGTGTGAAAAAAGGTAATTTTGGAGAATAGAGATAGCTGAGAAGAGAGAGACCTTGAAAATCTTGGGGTCTCAGAATTCCAAGGTGTCATGCTTTTAGAGACATAGGACTAATTGATAGTTCAGTAAAACCCAGTTTCTTGAGGCTCTGTAACAAATATTTCCCAAGAGAATGCCATCTAAGGAAAAGAAGGCATGGGAGAAAAATGGGACAGGGGTCCAGGTTAAGTATAGCCCTTAGTTAATGAGAATAAAATGGGATCCATTTTACCTATAAAATAGGATACAAACTGGGTAAAAAAGAAAAAGTTGTTTACTAAAAAGAATGCTAAAAAGCATGAGAGAACAAGTTCACAGGCAATGTGAAAATGCATGGTGTTATGTCACAATCTCGGGGCATGAGGCGGGGAAAAACGTTTTTGTGAAGTTGACATTGGATAGCCATTAGTTGTAACCTCCTCTTTTTCTCTAGAGAGATGCAACAAGAAATTCCATAGCAGGTTCCTGATTCTCTAACACTGCCACCAAAAATTATATCCCAACATGGCTGTTTGCTTCTTGGAGCTCCATCTGCTTCCAGGACTCCGAGAACTGATAGCAACTGCCAACATTTTCAATATGGGCTTAATTGATATGTAAGATTTTAGCTCAGGGTTATTTCTCAGTGAAGTGATAACTTATGCCTTGAAGACCCTATGAGATAGAATTTAGAAATACAACTACAAGCAGCAAAAGCAAATCTTTTAAGTTAAAGCTGCATGAACTGAATAAAACTAGCAAGGGAATGGAGCAGAACCATACAAAGGGAGAAACAGAAATTGATCAAAATGATAAACTCGTGGAGCAAGTGTAGCTCAGTTGTTGAGCACCTGCTTCGCATGTACGAGGACCTGGGTTCAATCCCAGTACCTCCTGGAAAAAAAAAAAAAAAAAGATAAACTGAATCAGCTTTGAGATGGAATATGAGAGTATATTAAAGCCTAGTCAAATGGCCCCAGAATATTAGATTTTGTTCTCAGGTACACTGAACATTCGTCCTAAATTCTGAACATCTGATTTGTAATTTTAATTCATCTCTCATGTTACGGCTCCCCAAACCCCCTTCCCACCCCACCCCGTCCTGCCGCGTTAATGCTTTATGCTCTACAGATGCTCAAAGCATTGTTCTCTTTCACCATGCAAGTGAGGGCTGACCTCATTGGACCCATCAGCACAGATGACCCTCCCACACAAGCCTTATCCTTTTATAAGTGCCCCTAATGTAGCCATCCAGAGAAACAGGCACCTAATGAACAAAATGCACAACTTAGCCTGTCACATCACTTCAGAGGTTTGACAATCTCTGAAAAGACTAGGGAAATAAAAGTCACAAACTTTACTCAAGCTCAGATAAGATGTGGTATTTTCTTATCTCTACAATTTCCATCGTGAAAATTTAATCTAAGGAAATATAAATAGCTTAATAGGTTTTGTTTTGGATGGTGACTTTAGGCAAGCGTGAGATAAAATTCTAGAATCAGTGTTATCTCCTTTTTAAAGATGTTCATGCTCCATTTCCAGACTTCGGACACATCCCAAGTACTCCTCAGTTCTTTACAATGCTCAAAGTTCAGCTTATTTCTTAACTTTACATTCTTAAGAACTATGGAATTGAAAGCACTATTTATTTTACTGTAACTTTTTTCCTATCCTTAGTTCAGTTTTGAGCAAGCAGACCCTTAGATTGTAATTCAAATATATAAAGGCTATGTTAGCAATTCTGAATACTCTTTTTGTCATGAACACTGGCAGGATTCATGTTTAAAAATAAAATAAAATAATGCTCAGAACTTCAATCATAGGAAACGGTTGGCTGTGTCATTCAAAGGCCTTTCTTAGCCTCTAAGCTTTATTGTGTAGTACCAACAAAGACTCATAGTAAATAAAGAAAAAACTTTTCAAGTTAAAATGTATAGGGCCAGAAGAGACTGGTAAGGAAGTTAAGGTAATAAGGCAGAAACCATAAGGCTGTATACAACAGAGAAAGTAAAAATTGTTTCCAGATAATTATCCCAAGAGTGTTTTTGAGGGCTTTATAGGATGGAAGGGATCTGTTACAGGCTAAGTCCTTTTTCCTCAAGCTGAGAACTTCTTACAGAGTCTTATTATTTAGAGTTTTGTATGTCAGGCACTCAGGAGGGTGGCTCTTTCCTGAAAATCACTAAATAAAAACATGGCTGGAACATTTTAATCACCCATGTTTGTGTAAATTTAACAACTGTAAAGTGGACTAAATTATAAAAACATTTTTATTTCCACACACATATACACTGTCTTCTCTTGTTCTTTTTTTAATTTAATTTAATTTAATTTAATTTTATATATATATATATATATATATTTTTTAAGATGTTTAGATTACATAAATGTTACACAAAAATTACAGGGATTCCCATGTTCCCCACCTCCCACACCTCCCATAACACCCCACATAAACATCTTTCATTAGTGTGGCACATCACCTGCAATGGATATACACATCCTGGGGCTTTGCCACCAAGCATGGACCATAGTTCACATCGTAGACCATACTCTCTCCCACACAGTTCTGCATGGTATATGCTGATGTAAAATGGCCTATATCTGTCATTGTAATGTCACTCAGGATAATTCCTAAGTCCTGAAAAAGCCCCTGTATTACAATTGCTTTTTCATTCCCTGCCCCAAAAGCGTCCAGTGGCCACTGGCTCCACCTCACTGTTGTATTTTCTTCCACTGCTTGAATCACAATATGTCTACAACAGAATACCATTAAGTCCACTCTAGTTCATAGCTCTTCCCCCAATCCTGAGGAGTTTGGGATGGTGATGTCCACTCCACCTCCAAGTGAGAGGGAGCCCATATCCCACGGATACAATGGATGAGATTATCCTGCCTGCAGCTGCAGGCTCACCCCTGGGATGGCCGTTGTCCATCATTGTCTCCTCACCAGGTGACTTGGGTGAATCCATTGAGCTGTAGAATAGGAGTCGCAGCTCCACCAAACATAGTTGTAGCTATGTTTCACTATTTGTATAACAGTTATAACAATGCTACCGTCCACATAAAAAAGGTTTTAATATGGGGTGAGGAAAGGGGAAGGAGGTTGGGTATATGACAGTCTCTAGCATTCTGTGTGTGACTTTGCTGTGACCAAAAACTTCTTTGAAAATTAAATGAAAATTTGGGAGACACTGGGGAGTGAGAGGGGGAAGGTGCCATGGTACAGACTGGATACCCGATAATGCAGTGATAAAAGGAAAAAATAATAATAATTAATTTTTAAATTTTTTTATTTAAAAAAATTTTTTTTTGTTTTTCCCCATTTTTTGAATGTCTCAATCCTTTAATTTTATTTTTAGGTTTTTTTTTCTGAGTTTCCATGTATTTTATCTCCTACATTTAAGCTTATCATTATTATTTCATTCTCCTATTAATTGTATTTGGCTATTATATGGGCTTCATCTTCCAGGAAGGTTTAGATCACAGAAGGGTTACAACGGAGGCAGCAGAGGATCATTGGTGGGGGGTGTCTGGGATGGCGGTTTCATGGGAGGAGGTTCACCTGAATATACATGAAAGAGATATAAAATTGTTCAAATGATCAAGGGGTGGGGCATGGTCACAGTGGGTAGACAATCACTCAATAAATGAGGGAATACTGAATTCCCAGCCTGGAGAGCTCTGCCACATTCTCCAAGGGAGCAGCAACAGTCCCCCGAGTGCAGGGGCAGTGTCTGGCAAAGGAGGATGGTCCACTGATGGGTTCTTGTTATTGATAACTAGCCTTATGAGTCTTTGTTCTTGTAATTGAAACTTAGCCTACTGTTATGGGGTGCCCAAGGGTTGCCACCTGAGAGCCTCCTTGTTGCTCAAATGTGGACTCTCTCTAAGCCAAACTCAGCATATGAATGCATTACCTTCCCCCCAGTGTGGGACATGACTCCCAGGGATGAGCCTCTCTGGCAAAAAGGGATTAATACCAAGTGCCAACTGGCAATACAACTGGAAAAAGACCTTGAATAAAAAGGGGAAAAGGTAAAGACAAATGAGTTCATGTGGCTAAGAGACTTCAGAGAGAGTCGGGAGGTCATCCCAGAGGTAACGCTTACGCACACCTGAGTAGGATCTCATAGAACACCCAAGTGGATATCACCCCACATAGAGGGGTTACTGAGGGCTCTGGAGACACCCAGGTCCTATATAAGGGGGGATAGCTCCAGAGATTGATGCCTTATCAGTGGGCTCTACTTTGGAATCTGTGCTCTTGAGAGTGACAGAGTTGAACTCAAATAAGTCCTCCCTGCACATGGTCCATCAGTCCCTTCTATTCAAACCTATATGTGATGCTGGAGTTTGTAGGTGTACTTCCAGAGACTGGAGCCTCTGGCCTGCCCATGTGCCAGCTGTGCCTGGAATCTTGGTGGAGCTGCAACTCCTACTCTACAGTTCTCTTGTTCTTTTAATATGCAAACTCACTCATATTTTCTTCCAGGATAGACTGTTAGGGATTTTTGTTGTTGTTGTTGTTTAATACAGCAACACCTTTCCTCCGATGAACCTAAGAAGGGTCTAGGACATAAACTAGAAACAAGGTTTAGAAATAAGGAATTGGGGAGGAGATGTAGCTCAAGTGGTTGAGTACCTGCTTCCCATGTATGAGATCCTGGGTTCAATTCCCAGTACCTCTTAAAAAAAAAAAGAAATGAGGAATTATTCTTTTAAGACAGCCATATTCAAAGTTCCCAAGGTAGACTAATAAGAGATGAATATACAAAAGGGCATAGTAAACTACATTGCTGGAAACCAAAGCCTACTTTCCAGTAGCCCCAGAACATGCAAACCCTTGAAGAATATATTAGCAACTCTGAATTCCAGATGCCACTTTTGCTTCCCTATATCCTGTTTAGGGGTCATGTAGATGAGAACTGTTAGTTGAGAGATGCATGTAAATATCTTCCTGTCTGCATGGTGATAACACCCAGGTAACAAACTTTCTATACCACTGCCAGCTAGAACAACTACATTGCAAAGAGGTGAATAAGCACAAAGTCCTTAGTAATGCTGTAGAATAACAATGGAATTTTAGAACTTGAAGGGACCTCATGGATTGTCTGGTTCATCCTCAATTTGGCCCTGGTCACACTTTTGGAAGACATAAGAGTCAAGGTCCTCAACTTCAGTACAGTGATATTTCCACTATTCTGGTTGACAAGCCATCAACTGAAGAGACAGAATTTTCTCCTCTGCCCTCTGTCCTCATCTTTAAACACCACTCCAATACCTTCACTCAATTTATTCGGTCTTTTAGCTTGGGGATATTTCCAGTAAGATCACCTCAACCAAACCTAGAGTGAGCCCTTGGCTGCCCATCCCCTCTTTGTTGAGGCTCTCCTAGCTTTGGCTTATCATGATCTAAACCATCCAGCTGTTTTCACTTCCTCTGACTCCTCTCTGACCTTCCTATTGCACTCTTACATTGAGTGTTTCCCACAATTCCATCTTTCAAACTGTTCTTCAATCTATGATCTCTCTGTGATTGATTCTCTTCACTTTAGTGCTGACCTCTCTGAGTTCCAGACTCATGTCTACAGATGTTTCCTGAATATTTCTACTTGGTCTTATCCCTTCAAACTCAGTGTGTCCTCTCCTACTCCCAAAATAATTTCTTCTTCCAAATATTCCATTTAACTTCCTAACAGTATCATCACATTCATGCAAGTCCATAACTTTAATCATGTGACTCATCCTCTACCTTTACAAGTCCTACTGAGTTTTTAAAAAAATTTCTTTGTGCTCATTTTTGAACCCATCTTTTTTTTGGTTTCCACAAAAACCACATAATCTACGTTTTCATCAGCTTCCCAACCAGTCTCCCCACCTCCAACTCAGCTTCTTAAACATCTACTTCATGTTATTCTGTGGTTCAAAAAATCTTTCAATTTTATTAACTAGGACCATCTTCTCTAACCAAGTGAGAATAATCACTATTTTTCAATGTACTTTTCTCATTCCTACACCAGCCCATGATATGCCCCACAGCGAGAATACACATCCTCCTCATCTTCACTTGTTCAAATCTGACTGCTTCAATGGTGGTACAAGTTCCGTCTCCTCAATGAAGCTTTTTGTTACTGCTCTTGATTTGCTATCTATACACCACTGGTGGTGATCAAATTCTTATTGCAATATATTAACTTTCTAAATGTACCTTGCCTTGTCTTCCTGGTATGATGTAGGAACTAAATCTTAACTTCTGAAACTATCCCAATAACTATATTATATTATGAAAATTGAACATAGTCATTAAGAGAACATGATTAGGAGATAGAAAATTCTGAGCTCAGATCCTGGTTTTGTTTGTTTCCTGCAATGTGACCTTGGAAAAGTTACTTAACCTCTACAAGCTTTTATATCTATAAAAGATTTGTAAAAAAAGATTTGTAAAAGCTTTCAAATCTGCTTCATTGGACTACTGTGATGCTTACCAGAAAGGGTAGATATATATGTACACACGGAGCACTTAACATAGTATCTGGTCCATAGTAAGTGCTCTTTTAACAGATGGCTCCTATGATTATGCATTCAACAGTCACTTCTCAGTGGTCAATATTTAAAACTGTAAAAGTCAAGCTAATTTTTTTTTTCATAACATGCTGTAAAGATTCCATTTCATACAAAGTTTTATACCACTGATCTCTATATTTAGTAAAAAAAAAATTTATTTTTATAAACTACTTCCAGAAGAGTAGGAAAGGCATCTTTCCACTTTCAAACCATGCCCAGAAGCCAAGAACTGGTTTATAAAACTCTGCAGAACCAGTTTGCACCTACACAACTAAATCCAACATGATTTTCAGCAACTACTAGTTTAATAATGCAGTTAAAGCATAACTAAAGAATCTTTCAGAAGGCTGAAAATGTTTCTAAAACACCAAGATAATGGATATAGATTTTGTGAGATAGGATTGTTGGAGCCTGTGAAAAACTGGGCCTCAACGATTAGAGACCGCAGTCAGCTTTTTTCTTTGAAGAAAGACATGGATGTTCCTTCAACCAACAAGGCAATTACCAAGTCTGTTTAGTGGCTTAAAAAGGACAAAGAACATATTGTAATATAGTTGTGATGGTTAATTTTATTTGTCAACGTGGCTAGGCAATGAATTCTGGTTGCTTAGTCAAACACTAGCTTAGACTCTGCAGTGAAGGTATTTTGTAGATGTGACAAACATCTATAATCAATTAAATTTAAATATAGGAGATCACTCTTACTAATGTGGGTAGGCCTCATCCAATCAGTTGAAGGTATTAAGAGCAAAAAATGGAGATTTCCTGGGAAAGAAGAAATTCTGCCTCAAGACTACTATATCATCTCATGTCTGAGTTTTCAGCCTGCTGGCCTTCCCTATGGATTTTGGACTTGTGAGCCCCCATGATTGCATGAGCCAATTCCTTAAAATAAATCTCTCTCTCTCTCTCTCTTTCTCTCTCTTTATGTGGATATACACATACACACACACACACACATATACATATCCTGTTGGTTCAGATTCTCTGGAGAACCATAACTGATACAATAGCACATTAAAAACTAACATCTTGCAATGAAAAGCTCCAAAAAGAAATCAAGAAAACAATAAAATTTATAATAGCAACTAAAAGAATAAAATATATAGGAACAAAGTTAGCTAAGGATGTAAAGTACTTGTACATGGAAATCTATAAATATTTGCTGAGAGAAATTAAAGAAGACCTAAATAAATGTAAAGATATCCCATGTTCATGGAGCAAAAGATTTAATAATGTTAAGATGTCAATCCTACCTGAAGCTATTTACAGTTCAATGCAATCCCAATCAAAATTCTAACTGCTTTCTTTTCAAAAATGAAAAAGCCAATCATAAAATTGATATGGAAGGACATGGGACCCCGAACAGCCAAAAACATCTTGAAAAAGAACAAAGTTGGAGGACTCACACTTCCAGATTTCAAAACTTA
The DNA here is from genome assembly GCA_026826555.1 of Tolypeutes matacus. Lineage (NCBI taxonomy): Eukaryota > Metazoa > Chordata > Mammalia > Cingulata > Chlamyphoridae > Tolypeutes > Tolypeutes matacus. The sequence continues at coordinate 9,679,403 of JAKSZT010053769.1, forward strand.
TTACAAAGCTTGAATAAGCAAAGCAGTGTGGAACTGGCATAGGACAGACATATAGACCAATGGGATAGCATTGAAAGCTTAGAAATAAACCCATTCATCTATGGCCAATTGATTTCAACAAGAGTACCATGTCCACTCAACGGGGGAAAGAATAGTCTCTACAGCAAATGGTGCTGGGAAAACTGGATATCCACAGGCAAAAGATTGAAGTTTGACCTCTACCTCACATTATATGCAGAAGTTAACTCAAAATAGATCAATGACATATGTGGCAGTTTGAAATTATTTTATGAATCCCAAAAAGAGAAAGATTATGTTTGTAAGCTAACCTATTCCTCTGGGTGGGGATATCCTTTGATTGCATTAAATTCAGTTGAATGGCCTTTGATTAGATTACCTAAGGCTTTTGATTCAACTACATCAGTGGGTATGACTCAGGTTGAGTCCACGCCCTTTGCTGGGTCTGATATAAATGGATACTCACATAGACACATGGGAAGAGAGCACTCTGTGATTTTTATCCTGCCATGTGACAGAAAGGAGAAGGCTCAAACAGCTGAGACCCTGGGGAGAGATGAGCCATTTTGCCTGAGAGCTTACAGCTGAAATCAAGAAGAGAGCAGAATGACCGAGACTGATATAGAAGGCCCAGGAAGAAACAAGCCCCATGACAGAAGAGAGAGGACTACAGGATCACTTAAGTATTAAGCCTCAAAAGGCTAGGCCCAAGGAGCTCAAGAGGAAAGAGTGAGCCCAGAGGAGAAGGCTGAAACCTGGGCAGAGATTGGTGGCCATTTTGTTTCACCACATGGCAGCTGACTTTGGTGAGCTGGATTTTTTACAGCCTTGTAACTGTAAGCTTTTACTCCAAATAAATACCCTTTATAAAAGCCAAAATATTTCTGGTACTTTGCATCAGCAGCCCTTTGGCAGACTAATGCAACATGAATATAAGAGCTAAAAATCATAAAACTCTTAGAAGAAAATACAGGGAAATATCTTCAATACCTTGTATTAGGGAATGGATTCTTAGACTTTTCACCAAAAGCAGGAACAATGAAGGAAAATATAGATAAACCGTACTTCATCAAAAGAAAAAAATTTGGGGCTATCAAAGGACATTACCAAGAAAATGAAAATACCACCAACCGAATGGGAGAAAATATTTGGAGCCACATATCTGTAAGGGTTTAAGATCCATAATATATAAAGAATCCTACAACTCAACAACAAAAAGACAACAACCCAATTAAACAACAGGCAAAGGATTTGAAAAGACATTTCTCCAGAGAAGATAATACAAATGACCAATAAGCACATGAGAAGATACTCAACATCATTAGCTATTAGGGAAATGCAAGTCAAAACCACAATGAGATACCACTTCACATGCAAAGGAATGGCTAATGTTGGAGATTGGATCATAAAATGCATGTTTAAGTCTTAATCCACGTTTGTGTCGGTGTGAATTCATTTGGATATGTCAAGATGAGTCAGGGTGTGGAGTAAACCCATTTGTGAATAGGATCTTTAAGGATCCTATTTAGTTGAAGTAAAATTAAAATCAGAGTGAGTCTTAATCCAAATGATTGGAATCCTTATGAACAAAGGAATTTCAGATTCAGTCAGTCAGTAGATGCCAGAAGTCAGTATAAGCCAGAAGTCAGCAGAAGCCAGATGTCAGCAGAAATCAGAGGAACAGACACAAGGAGAAAGTGGTAACCATGTGACAGAAGACTGCCAGAACATATCAGATTTGGAGAAAGAAAGCCCTGTCAACACCTTGATTTTGGACTTCAACCCTCCGAAGCCATGAGACAATAAGTCCCTGTTGTTCAAACCAACTAATTGTGTGGTATTTGTCATAGCAGCCCTGGCAGATAAGACAGCTAATATGGAAAATAAAAAGTGTTGGTGAGGATACAGAGAAATAGAAACCCTCATACATTGGTAGTGGGAAAGTAAAATGGTGCAATCACTGTAGAAAACAGTTTGGAGATTCCTCAAAAATGTTAAACTTAGAATTATCACATGACCTGGCAGCCCCACTTCTAGGTATATGCCCGAAAGAATTGAAAGGAGGAATTCTAACACATATTTGTATACTAGTGTTCATAGCAACATTATTCACAATTCCACAAGATAGAAGCAACCCAAGTGTCCATCAACAGATGGATGAAAAAATTGTGGTATGTACATACAATGGAGTACTAGTCAACAATAAAAAGGAATGACATTCTGATGCATACTGTAACCTGGATGAACTTTGAAGGCATCATGTTGAGTGAATAAGCCAGGTACAAAAGGACAGATGTTGTATGATTCAATTATAAGAAATAACTAGAATGTGCAAACTCATAAAGACAGTAGATTACAGGTTACCAGGGGTGGGGAGGAGGGGGAATGGGGAGCTGATAACTTAATGGGTAGAGTTTCTGTTTGGAAAAGTTTTGGTAATGGATGCTGTTGATGGTATCACGACATTGTGAATGTAATTAATGTCACTGAATTGTATGCTTGAAAGTGGTTAAAATGGAAAATGTTAATTGTATCTATGTTGCCACAATAAAAGAAAAAAGAATGAAAGAAAAGAAAAGAAAGGCCCAGTAGCCAGTTGGGGGCCGGGCTGGATGGATGGGGGGCAGTGAATGGGGTGGAGATGAATCAACATCTAGGCCTAAGACAGCTTCTGAGGTGATTCTTTTTTTCCTAATGAAACATAGGTCACAATTTTTCCTAGGTTAAATCATACTGTATTTATAAAGTCAGCTACCGGGGGGGAGGGGGGGTTGGCGGATGTGGCTCAAATGATTGGGAGTCCATCTCCCATATAGAGGGACCTGGGTTCTATCCCCGGGACCTCCCAGCAAAAATAAAGAAAAATATAGAAGGCGCAAGGGCCACCAGGCCCTGTGGTGGGTGCGCCCTCAGGCCCTGTGAGCGGGTGAGCCCCCCAGGCCCCACACATGGGTACGCCATCAGGCCCCGTGCGCAGGTGCGCCGCCAGGCCCCACCGAGCCACGCAGCAAGATGATGACGTAACAGGAGAGTGACACAAGAGAGAGCCAAGACAAGATGCACCGAAAAACCAGGAACTAAGGTGGCGCAGGCAGTAGGACACCTCTCTTCCACATCGGAGGTTCCGAGGATCAAATTCCGGTGAAGACAGGAGGAGAAGGAGGAGAAGAGAGGGCAGGAAACAGACACAGAGAATTGCCCAGTGAATGGACACACAGAAAAACAGCAAAAACGGGGAGGGGCATGCTAAAAATGGATAGAAGTAAATAAACAAACAAATAAATCTTAAAAAAAAAAAATCAGCTACTACACTTCAGCTAAGTTTCCATGAACTCTCTCAACCAGGAATATCTAAGATCTCACAGGGAGGCCACATGAGGGCCCCAAATGCACTGTTATTTGCTCCTTTGCCATGAGTTGATCTGGGCGTCCCACAATGATGAGCAGGAGGCTGCCTCTCTGTGTCACTACCTAACCTGCCTCCCTTCAGAGACCCAGGCCTCATTATTTCTGCACCCCTAGGCAGGAAAACTGCAGTGGCCTTACCGCAGACGTAAGACGAGCGAGGATTTCATCACTGGTTTCTTCGGAGTCTTCTATTTTCCGATGAGACCTTTAAAAAAAAATAATTACTCTTCAGTTTGGGTTGTTCAAATTTATCTATTAATTTACAGGGAATACACAGCAAATAATGACATTGTTACTACATTAGTGAAAGTATCCATGCAAATAATATTGTTGGTAATGTCATAGGAACACAACCCTGTTGAGCCCAACTGTTCCTTCAGAATCAATTAGCAAAAGCCTCTTTACAGTATATCAATTAAATTATGAGTTTCAAGTATTGTTCTCCAAATGATACCACAGAATAACTCTGGCACACCATATTTACAAGTATGGGCATGCACAGGCATAAATAGGTACAAATATGATGTGGTTCCAAACTGAAATAGTAAACATGAATTTTCCACTATGCTTGAGTTACAGCCAACACAGATTTACTATGCAATGGTCCATTATAGATATAATGCTGTGACAGGAATCAGGAGGAACCCAAAAGCAGAAGAAGCACTTGTCTCATTTTCAAGAGTCTACAGCCCAGGTGAGAAGCCAAGAAGATCCTGCATATATTAAATAACTAAAGAGGCATATAACATAGTATAAGGTTAGTTTGTTTGTTTAGGAAGATCACTCTTCTAGCTCAATTCATGAGAAAATTTTCATAACATAAATGTGTATACACATTTATATACAAATGTATATAAAATTATCTACTTTCTAAGACAAATGGTATATAAACAGTATTTTGTTTTCTGGTTTGGTCCAAGAAAAAAAATTGACTAATGCCAAGTGAATATATAAAACTGTTTCCCAAATCTATTTGCAAAAGCTCTCTTTCAACACATTCTGTGGACTGGCAGGAATTCTTGGTAATTACCCTGCACAGCAACGTTATCACAATCGCAGTTCCATGATTAATTTCCATCTCTGTAAGTACCACGGGCTGGAGCCCTGGCCTTGCAGCACAGGGGGGCTTCTCTCCACTCATAGAAGAGCCAATAAGAAGAGCTTTACGAAGAGAAAAGCTAGTCGGATCAATTCTGGCATTGGCATCTTGTTTCTGTAAATTTTATTAATCCCTTTTCCAGGAAAAAAGTCACACCCTTTAAATGACAGCATTGACTTACAAACCACAGATTTTACAAGAATTCCATAATAGAGGTATGAAGCAGTGTCCTTGTTGTCAAATAACTTTATTACTCACGCAGCAAAGTGTTTGAAGGGCTAGTTAACTCTCTGTCCAATAAAAAACAGTGGGAACTGAGCATTATAACATAACATCGGCATCTTCCCCCCAAAAGCAAGATAGCTTGATAATGAATATTTCTAACAAGGAGCTTTATTATTAAAATTCTCTACTGACAAGGTTTCCATAATAAATGAATTAGAGCAAGAAGAGAGTTGCAGCTCTCAGCAACCAAGCAGCACTCCCAAGTTACCAAACCAGGTTTATATGATCAAGCCAAGGTGGCTGAACAGATAGGGCAGGAAAGTAGAAGCCCTCTGCACTAGATGCTACAGCACCGCATGAGGGCTTCTGCCTGTGTCTCTCTGCAGGGAATCATAAGCTGTTCGTGCCTTTTCATGTTCCTCAGACCCCGTCCGACACCTGAAGGGTTAGTTATGAGGTATGAGCTATTTTGCACTGGCACAAATTCTGTCATGAATCCGCTTTTAACAAACTGCCGTAAGGAACTCAAAATTCCGAGGGAAGCTCCGTGCCTGTGACTGATTTGATTGTTTCATAAGAAATGGCTGTTTCAGTGACAAATAATTCAGTCCCCTGTTAAGAAGCAAAACTATCTCTCATCATTCTTCCAGCACAAAACATGCCTTGGCAAAAATGTCTCTAAAGGAAGTATGTGTGAGAGAGGCAGAGTGATGATCTCCAGCAGGACTGCCCCGCGGCCTGCTATGGCCTGGATCACCGCAATCACCACAATTTATGCCCAGAGCTGCCAAGTCTTTTACTAGTTCCTGAATCTCACGAGTTTGCCTCGTTTTCCCATCTGCCTGCAAGCAACTATAGATGGAACTCCAGGACCTTATTTTACCCTCGAGGGTATCCTACAGGCTCCTCAATTCAGTATTGCCCACACTGAGCTCCTCCTGCCTCCTCCCCTCTCTCATGACACCGTCACCCTCTCCCACCTTCTCTCAGTCACCAGATCCCCTCATTTCCATTCCTCGAGCTCTGCTGCCCTTTGATCCCCATCCCCCCACTCCCTGGTCAGGCCCTCAGCTCTTGCACAGATTATTGGAATCACCTTCTAAGGGACTTCTTTGTCACTGGTTTCTTCTCTTCTACGGACACCTGGATTACCTTTCTAAAACCCACATCTGGTCCTGCTGCTCTCCAGACTCCAAGCCTTCAGGGATCATCCCCATTGCCTACAGGATAAGACAAATGCCTGGGGATGTCTATCAGACACTTCCCGATCTGACCTCAGCCAGCCTTTCCAGTCATTTGCTAGGCTCTTTTCCTTCCCCTTTCTCTGCTCTGGCAGTATACCTCGCCATCCCCGGACCTCTGTGTGTGAAGTGTGTGCACAGCATCCCAGGCTTCACCTCCACTCTACCCTCTGAAAGGCCCCTCCTCTTCTCTCTGAGGCAACCTTTTATTCCAGACAGACTTCACCATCATTCACTTATTACCAATGTGCTTGGCACCTACAGTCCTGCCCTGGGCCGCTCCGGAGACCCTAGGTCCTTCTGTACAATGCCACATACCAGGTACTGTCTGGAGGCGATGAGAGCCAGGTGTGTGAAGGGGAGGCAGCAATCTGCCTGCAGAGTCAGGGAAGGCTTCTCAGGAGAGGGATTTCAGCTGGTCTTGAAGGATAACTGAGAACTCTCCAGAGAGAAAAGCAGCAGCATGCTACAGGCAAGACTCACAAGGCAAGATTCACAAGACTCATAAGACTCACAAGAAGCCTAAAATAGAAGCCAATGCACACAGCAGCAAGGGATAGTAAAGATGCAGACTAGAGGGCACAGCAATGGATCCCAACCTGCGGCACACAGAGCCCCAGGGCCACAGAACTATTCCATCAAGCAGTGTCTGCAGGTTGAGGAACACTCTCACGCACACACGAATAAGTACAACTACTTTTCAAATGTGTGTAGATACTTGGAGACTTACACTAACTTCTTCTAAATGTGTAGCTGAACCCACTCTAGCTTTTTATCTTTGTACATTTCTTCAGTCAACAAATTAAAACTGCTATCATGTGAAGGGTGGAGTCCATGAAATAACGATACTCTAAAGGACTCCTCCACTCATTTACTTCCCTGCAGTTTCAAAGAACAGGGTTGGCACCATCACTTTTGTGACTCCTAAGTAGTAATCCAATGCCCTCTTCTGTGTTCTGCAAGCATCAGGAACATCACTGTTATCATACTATTTTACTACGTTATGAAAAAAAAAAAACAACAATTAAATCTGTTGTTTCCTGAACCGTGAGGTCCTTGGCAGCCAGGATGACATCTTATTGCCAGCCTGACTGGCAAGTTGTGTGTGCTTAAGAAACTGTCCAAAAAAAAAAAAAAAAACGTTGCCAACAAAATATTGATAGATAATGTAATAGAGTCTGACTCTCTTTGTGTTTGACCACTGACAGCTTTCAAGCCTCACCCCCACTTCTTCCCCAGCACAAGCACAGTGATAAGAAGGCCCGGGACTTCAGGGGCATCGGGGGAGCCAGTGCACACAAGCCAGGCCCAGGTTTGGGAACCCTCATCCCTGCCCCCTCCCTAACACAGCAAAACCAGTGCCTCCTTACTCTCTCAAGGCATATTCAGACCTGCATGGAGCCTGCCCTGCTCTCCCCACAAAGCCTCATTATGTGACCAAGAATCTTCTTTATACCTCCTTGGTATATGTATGGCATCATCATTCTTGACACCCCACCTAAAAATCCCACCCCTTAAGGGGCAACTACAAGACACAGAGATCATCACTAACTCACAGCCATTTCACAACAATCCCTTGTATCTCAATGTCTGCCAGGAAACAACTGTTCAAACCAAGAGTTCTGGAATGCAGAAATAAGCTGCTTTCCCCACTAATGTTTCCATGCTCCCCTGTGCCAGCCTCTGGTCTAGAGGGAGGTCATAGAAGCAGGACTGTTGGTAACAGGCAAGTGGTAGAAGAGCTCGGAAGTAGGGAAGGAAGACAGCAGGGCAACAGCCACTCTTCCTCCTTCCTCAACACTGTGCTCGCATTTTCCCACAACCCCCCTCCCAGCTCTATGTCAAAATGCCCAGAAATGCTAGAGTCTCTTCCCCAGCATATGTGTTGGTGTTTTTTTTTTTAATGTAGAGAAATCCTGATTCTTTTGTGTATGTAAATACACATCAGTACCACCTAGGGAAGACAAAGTTCTCATTTATCAAACCAAAATAGATAATGAAACAGATGGGGCAAAGAAGAACAAAGAAGAGATTTAATTACAATACTTGCACATGTTCCCATTATTACTAACTATACAAATCCCTTCAAAACCTCTCAAGGGAGGCTATACTGCTCAGGGAAGAAGAGAGAAGATGTGAGTCTGGTTCACCAATGGTGGGTGAAGGAAAAGAAAGAAACACCGGTTGGAGTCAGAAGGCAGTAACAAGTAACAGAAGAGAGAAAGAGAAAAGAAAAGGAGTGACCTCAGGAAGAAAGACTCATCCTTGAGGGCTTGTGCCAGCAGGAAGCTCCAGCACAACAAACACTCCACTTCAGGAATTCCCATGGCCAATTCTCAAGGTCCCTGCTTACCCACAGCTCAAGCCAGACCGAGTAATTCTCCAAGTGAGAGTGCTGAGTCCAGTGATCTGGGAAGATGTCTCTGTAAGTTTGAGAGGACTGCAACATCCAGGGAGGCCACTGTGAGGACGTTGGAATGGCAAAAGCTTCCGATCCTCTGCCCTTGGCCCTCTAACCATCAAACTGGATCCATTAACATTACTCATTCTCCATTCAAAAAGAAAAACAAAAAACCCTGCTCTCCCCACAGTCTTCCTCGCTTTCATTAATGGCAACTCCATCTTCCAGCTGGAAGTCATCCTTCATTTCCCCTCTCTCTCACATCCCATACTGCATCTACCCTGCAATCCTATTGGCTCTATCTCCAAAGTCTATCACCCACTTGATCGCTTCTCACTATCTACACCACCATCACTGTGCTTCCAGCCACAACATCTCTCATGTGGACTCAGCAGCCAGGTGGTTGGGCCAAAATATGTTAGGTCATGTCCCTTCTCTACTCAAAACTCCCCGATGTCTCCCAGCTCACTTGGCATAAAGCCAAAGGTCTCACAGTGACCCTCAATGCCCTTGGGATCTAGCTTCCTGGTAGTTTTCTCATCAACTGTGTCTCCACTCTGCTCCAGCCACACTTGCTTTCCCTAGAATGCTTCTGCTTTGGGGTATCTGCACTGGCTGTACCCTCAACCCAGAACTCTTCCCCCCTCCCGCCCGATGTCCACATTGCTCTTTTCCTCATGTTCTTCAAGTCATTGTCACCTTCGAAAGGCTTTTCCTGGCCCATATCCCCATTCCCCATTTCCTATTTTATTTTTCTCCATAAAGTTTTTCACCTTCTACACAACACAAATCTGTTTGTTCATGAACTGTCTTCCCATACCATTCTGTAGGCTCCAGAGGAAGAGATATTTGTCTGTTTTTTTCATTATTGTATTCCCAACAACTAGGTCATATCCTGGTATATGGCACTCAATAAATATTTGTTGATTAAATTAACTGGGTACCATAACTTTCAAGGGGCACTCCGTTATGAGCCAACAGCCCAGGATTACCACTGTGCAAGCTATTAACTGGTTAGCTTTAGACAGTGCAATGGAAGGATCCTGCTTAGAAACTCAAGAACTGTTTCTTTAGCTACGCCATCATTCTCTTACCCCCTTGTAACAGTTCTTCTTTCTAATACTTTCTTGTCATGAAAATCCAACAAGTAAAGAATAACATTCTTATATCAAATACCAAAAAACAGGCAACTTTGAAAATATCTTCAGTAAAATAAAATACCAGCAATACAATCACTACCACCGCCTCTGATCTTTCCCTAAAAGGCAATTAGTTCAGACTTAGTGACACCCCAGCCTGTTGAAACAACAGTTTTTTCCCCCTTGGGTTTTAAACTATCCAGTCTCTGGAAATACACTGTCCAACAAACTTGGTTTCCAACCTGGCCAACTGTTTGATAATCACATGTGCAATTCTTAATGCAATAGAAAGAAAATAAGAAGAAAGTCCCACCCAAGAAGGGCCCCCAACACAAACCCTAAGTCCCAAGAGGGATAAATAGTCACAAGGTGTTGAGTTCCAATAAACAGCCTTAGAAGGGAGCACAAAGGAGTCATAACCAGGCCAATGGAATCCCTTTTATACCAGTTAGGCCTCAATATAATCTATAGTAACCTGGATTTAACTGGTATCCCTACAGGCTTTCCCCAGAATTCTCTTACTGAGAATTCTGTCATAAGAATTAGTATGGTGGGCTTGAGATTATCCCAGTTAGGTGTTTTGTCTTTTTTTTAGAACAAATATTGCCATACTTCTTCTAGACGAGAGATGGAACCCACACTCCCGAATCAGGTTTTGACCAAACCTTTGTGCCTGAGGATCCAAGAGCAACCAATATCATCCTGGAGTTGGAAAAATCCCACTTCCTTTCAGCAGTGTAAGACATCTCCTGATATTCCATGTTGGAAAGCTAGGAGCATTTTCTTATAGGTATATTATCCAAATAATGTCACTTTATAATTGTATTATATAACCTCTAAAAAACAGTTCTTTCAATATATTTATATATATACGTATGTGTGTATATATGCTTGCATGTGTGTGTATAATATGTGTGTAACTCAATATTTTATAGCATATGTGGGCTGCCAAAAGCTACCACTACACATAGTATTGTTTATATAGAAAAATGTGTTAAATGCATTCCAACTACCATAAAGCAGACAAATATTTGGAGTCTAGAGGTGGAGATTGCATTTAATTGGCACACGCCAACCCAGCTGGGATGTGATTTGTAACGTGCCCGGCACACTTCAGGCAGCCTTGCACCAGGCTGGGCATAATTCACATTATAGAGGAATTTAACAATATGAAACCTGTCCTCACTCAGCTTTCATGTAAAATGCTATTACTGTCATCTTGGGGTTCTCATTTGTTTTCAACTGCTTCTTGCATACATAACACACACAAATCTTACACTGAACAGAGAGAGTCTGCATCGGGCCCTAACAAGGGTGGAGAGCACAGGAGGAGGACGTGTTTGGGGGAGGTTGGCTGGCTCATCCCACCACCTCCTCCTTTCCACTGCCAGCCCCCACAGCTGGGCTGATGCTGACCTGCCCTGGATGTTTTGGAGAGGCCTATGGGGGGACACAATTTTCAGGATGATCTTCAGATTACCCCTGCTAGAGGCTAATGAAATTCCAGAGCATGGAAAAAACCAGAACCAAGACAAACTTCAAAGGAATCTTTCAAACATGGTCCTTCCACAAATAGGAGAAGCACTGTACACACACAGAGACATGAAAAAAAAAGTCATAATATTCAGCGGGCTCAGCCGAATGCATCTTGCAGATACTCTGCAAGTGCAGATGAGAGTCACTTAACCTGATCTGTGACTATAAGAGGTGTCTTGGGAGAAGTGATAGCCCAGTTGAGGTTCTGGTGTATAAGAAGGTCTCTAGAATAGCAGCAGAATGATCAGGACAAGGAAGTGGGGAATGGCAAGAAATAAGGCTGGAGATAAAGTCAGGACTACTGCTAAAGAGTTCAGGTTTTGTGCTGAGAGCCATGAAGGATGGCTGTGAAGCAAATGCAGCAAGGATGGAGAAGTAGCTATAGGACAATATAAGATCAAAGGTAGGTTTGGTTTCTTGTTATTATGATTGAGAGGCCATTAGTGTGCTGAAGGGGAACAGAGTGAGATGCTGAGAAAGTAGGAGCAGGAAGTCTCTAAAGAGGGGTAGAACCCAGAGGCCAGGCAGAAGAATGAGCCTTGAGCAGGAAGAGCTCTTCCTTGACCAAGCAGAGAAAGAATGAAATTATGTTGGCTGAGGATGCCACAACTCAGACTCTTCTTGGATGACTCCTGCTGATTGTCAGATAAGGAAATGATTCAAGGACTTTCTTTTTAGAAATATTCCCTGGGCCAAATGTGAAATTTTTCCTCCTAAGAAATAATTAACAGCAGGTCCTAAACACCACATAAGAGAAAGCTCCTCAAGGAACACAGACTCCATCTCTACCATATTCAATCCTTACTGATCCCAAGAAGGTAAAAGGTGTCATATCTGACATCTGACACATGTGCCAGCTATATCTTTCTATAGAGCTATATTTGAACAGGTCTTTTTCTGTTTAATAAAGTAAATCATATGACCAAAAGATAAAGGGAGATGGAGGAAAAATAAGGATTGGATTTTTCTTGAGCTCTTTGATATCATCAGTGCAAACTTAATATGTCCACCTTCTCAAGAGAAGGCACTTTTTCATGGCATCAGACTACTAGTTATGCTCAAAGGAGGAAATTTACCAAACAGAAGTAAATTGTGAATATGACAGATTTCATCAAGGGTAAATAGTTAATCTAAAAATGAATAAAGTTAGAGATTACTGATCTCTTTTATATTTTGCTTTGAAATTTTGAGGATTAATACTTAATATCTAAACAAATGCATTTCAAGTGCCAACACAACCAGGCCTAAAACTTCAATTTTTGCTAAAAACCCAATATTACTCTTAAATAAAGATGTACTCTGATAAAAAATAAGCAATCTGTTCCCACACCTGAAATAAGCTTAGTCTATAAACAATGGAAATTTTGGAGGACTTTGTTTTTCCTTGGGAGAGAGGGTAATGAGTAATAACAAAGATTAAGACCAGGTGATGTCATACTATTTTTTAAAATAAAAAACTATTTAAAATGATAAATGGAAATTTTCTTCACCTATGATCCTATTGCAAAATATTCCAATTTCTATCATAATTTTTTAAAAAACATTGAAAAATCTGTTTACTCCTGCAGTATTTCTTCCTCTCCAACAAACATAAAATGAGATTCTAGTTAGAAGTCAGGAGTACAAAGGGCATGTTTGGGATGCAAGAATGGCAGACTTGAACTTGTTCTTCACAATCAGAGGTGTTAATTCAGCACCATTTCAGAAAATGATGCCAGTGGATTTATCATGCTGCCTATACATTTTAGATGGAAAAGGACAAGGAAGGCAAGATAAGGAAAATAAAGGGAGCATGGGGGTTGTTGGTGCTATTTTATATTTTATATAGGGTGGTAAAGAGTGACAGGGGACAGGGAACTGAATTTTGGGGAGTCATCACTGTACAACTGATATTGAAATACATGGCTGACTGAGGGCACATGGGAGTGAGAGAAGAAAGAGAAGTCTGAATACTGAGTCTTGGGACACTGCAGTGTTCAGAGGTCATGAAGATAAGGAACAAGCAAAAGGAAAAGGCAGGTGATGGGAGAACCAAGAAATGGCGTCCCTGAGGCTAAACGAAGAAATTGCTTTAAGAAGCGCATGATCGAGTATGTCAAACCCTGCTGACATGTCAAGGAAGATGAGGGCTGAAAAGCATTGCTTTAGGCAAGATGGAGGCCTCTTGTAATCTTGACACGAATACTTTTCAGTGAAGTGGTAATAATAATATTGGAATCTGAATGGGATGGACTCAGGAGAAAACAGGAGAAGAGGAAGTCGAAAAGTGACTTAGAGATATACCTTTTGAGGAGTTTTTGGTGAAAAGGAGAACAAAGAAATTGGTCAGTGGCTAGAGCGGGATGTGAGGAAACTAACACAGGCCGACAGGGAGAATCTGGTAGAGAGGACAAAGCCAATGATGCAGGAAAGAGAGGGGTGGGTTGCAGGAATGTGGTCCTTGAGAAGGGGTGCAGGGTGGGACCAGTGAACAAGCTGAGGAGTTTAACCTTAGCGAAGGCTATGAACTATCATCCATCCTTAACAGAAGGAAAGCTATCACCCACCAGCGCAAATGCAGGTAGGTTTATAGTTTTGATGAAGGAAATAAGAAGCTTTTTTTCCCTCTTTCAATGAAATATAAAGCAGAAAAAAGAGAAGGGGAAAGATCTTTTGATATGATCTCCTAAGAGATTTAAGTAAATAAGAAATTGATAGGACTGCTGAGCTGCATCCAAAATCCATTTAGGGTTAGAGGTTAGTAGGCCAAGGTTCAGGAGGGAACTGAAAGAAAGGAAAGGGCAATGGTTTGAAAAATTACTTCTTTGGCCTTTGTTAGGTAGTCAATTCTTCCTTTTCTATCCTTACTCTCTGCTAGTTAAGCTTTCCATGGAAAACAATATTTGGGGTCACCAAGAGACTGAAAACAATCATAAGTCTTGCCTTTTTATATGACCATGGTTTGGTTTGGATACCTGGTAATGAAATCAGAACATCGAGTAACAAAGACAAGTCCAAAAGGTACTTATTCACAGAAGCCAGATGACAATTAATGCATTCTTTCTCCCTCTCTACACCATTTCTCTCTTAGAAAGACTCTTGACTGCCCTTCTGCTTTTTCACATTCAACAGATACATTATCAGTATTTCTTCAGGCACTTTTTCAAGATACATTATGGCACTCTGACAGTTGAAGCTTTTTTTGGATCCCAGAGAAGATCATGTTCTTGAAGCGAATCCATTCTAGTGGGTATGGGACCCTTTGGATTGGATTCAGCTGGGGGCCTTTGACTTGATTACTTCAGTGAGGCATGGCCCAGGGTGGGTCTTAATCCTCTTATTGGAGTCCTTTATAAATGGGATGAATACAGAGAGACAAAACACACACTAAAAATTCTCCAGCACCTTTATAAAATGGAGGACTGAAAGCAAAGACACAAAGAAAAAGGTGGCAGAGATAGAGAAACGCTCAGAGGCTGAGAGAGAGAGAGCCCGCAGGCCAGAGGCTGGAATCAGCAGAGCACACAGGCTAAGAAAGAGGCCTCTGAGAGGCTCAAAGAGAAGAGCCCAGAGGAGAGGGGAGAGACACGCCATATGCCTGGCTGCCCACAGCTGAGTTGGGGAGAAAGCAGAGACCTGGACAAGCAGATGCCTCCATGTGCCTTGCCACATGGCAGGAATCCAGGACCACCAGCAGCCAACCCTCTGTGAGACAGCATCTCTGATAATGTCTTGATTTGGACATTTTCACAACCTCAGAACTGTAGTGCCTTTTTGTGTGTGTATTTTTTTTCTTTATTTTTAAAAAAGCTTTACATTACATAAATGTTACATCGAAAATATGGGTGATTCCCATATGCCCCATCCTCTCCCTCTCCCCCTCCCACACTTTCCCCCATTAACAACATCTTTCATTAGTGTGGTACATTTGTTACTACTGGTGAACACATATTGAAGCATTACTACTAAGCATGGTCTATAGTTTGCATTATGGTTTATACTTTGTACCGCACAATTTTATAGGTTTTGACAAAATGTTTAATGGCTTGTAGCTGCCATTGCAATATCATGCAGAACAATTCCAATGTCCCCAAAATGCCCCATGTTACACCTATTCTTCCCTCTCCCTCCCCTCAGAACTTCTGGTGACCACTGTCTTTCTACCAATGTTACAAGTTCTTCCATTACTAGAATAAGTCTATAACTGTGAGCTTTTAACATAATAAATTCTCATTATAAAAGCCAACACATTCCTGGTAATTTGCTCCCAGCAGCCTTTAGCAAACTAAAACAGGCATGGGCACATGCACATGCACACACACACACACAAATGACCAGGAAGGGGCAATAGGCCTCATTTTGTATATGAGATTTTGTATATGTACTTGATTTCCTGAAATTCCCAAGGTTTTGTTACTTTCATATACTTAATCTTTAGTTGTCTTTCTTCGTACCCTGTCTACTCCGTTATGCCTATATTACTCAATACACAGCATGAGGCAATCCAGATCACTCTGCTGAATGCATATTATAAAAGAAAAAATATGCTCAATCCTTGCCCCACTTCCCACCCCAGCAACCATGGACATTTTCTCTGTAGCCATAAATTGCCTTTTCCCTAATATCATATAAATGGAATCATGCAGCACATAGCCTTTTCAGTCTGGCTGTTCTCACTTAGTATAATGCATTTGATTTGCATGTATCAGTAGGTTGTTCCTTGTTATCGCTGAGTAGTATCCCACTGTATTTCTGTACCACAGTTTCTAAAATCCATTCACCAACTGAAGAACATTTGGGTTTTTCCAGTCTTGAACGACTTGGAATAAAGCTGCCAGAAACATTTGGTACAGGTTTTTGCATGAACAGTAGTTTTTACTTCTTTTGGCTAAATACCTAGAAGGGGTTGATGGGTCACGTGACAAGTATATGTAAGCTTTATGGGAAACTGCCCTAACTGTATTTCAAAGTGGCTCTGCCACTTTGCACTATTACCAGCAACATTTGAGTTTCAATTGCTCTACATTTTTCCTAGTACTTGTTATGGTCAGTGTTTGTTGTTGTTGGGGTTTTTTTCAGTCATCCCAATAGGTGTGTACTCATAGCTCACTGCGGTTTTAATTTGTATTTACCTAATGACTAATGATGCTGAGAATCTTTTCATGTGCTTATCTGCCATCAATATATCTCCTTTGGTGAAAAGTCTATTCAAATATTTTGCCCATTTTTATTGGGTTGTTTTCTTGTTATTGAGTTTTGAGAAACCTTTAAATATTCTAGATACAAATCCTTCGTCAGATACATATTTGCAAATATTTTCTCCTTATCTTTTCATTCTTTTAATAGAGTGCTAAAGGTTTCCAACTTTTCTGTACAATTATATTTTTTTCTTTTAGAGATCATTCTATTGGTGTCTTATCTAATATCTGCCTAATGAAAAGACACAGATTTTCTCCTATTTTTTTTCTCCTTGAAGTCTTATAGTTTTAGGTTTTTCATAAGGGTTTATGATCCATTTTGAGATCATTTTTGTGTAAGCTATAAGGTAAAGGCCATAGCTTATTTTTATGCATATGGATGGCCAATAGTTTTAGCACCAAACCTTGAAAAGCTATCTTTTCCCTCTTGAATTACCATCACACCTTTGTCAAAAAAAATCAATTGACCTTACATAGAGGGCTCTATTTCTGGACTCTCCATTCTGTTCCATTGATCTATGTGTCCATGCTTTCATTCAGCAGAGTGTTGGTGACAAATGGATGTCTTTTTCCAGACCCTCTACTCCCTGCTCTTTCTCCTCACCTAAAAATTAAGAGGAGCAAATTCAATTACCTTGGAAATCCCTTCCAGATATAAATGCTTATGAAGCTAAATGTATGGAATTTTCTGAAGTGTCAGCCAACTGCATGCCCATAGGTACTACGCTGGATAAAATCATCTTTATATCATGTCAGTACTAGTGTGGGTTCTCTATGTATTATTTTGGAACTTTGATTTAATTAACTTTCACTTTTGCTGTCATTTAATAGAGCTCTTTCTGCAAGGCTAGCTTTATGGATCAACCGTTCTCAACATCGGTGCGCTAGTATCGCCTTTAGGGCTTTACCAAAAATACGGATAGCCACACCTGACCTCTCCTTTCCAGCCTCATTCAGTAGATTTCGGATGATACCTCTCAATTTAAAAAAGCATCACAGGGTTGAGAACCACTGCTTCCAAATTGGCCTCATTCCTTCAATTCACGTTGCTGCCACCAAGTACAGAGAGTACCATCATGGATTAACTTACTGGCTGTGCACCTTTGGCAAGTTACATAACCTGTGTTGCCTCATTCTGTAACATCACCTGTAAAATCAGGATAACAGCAGTAAGTTCAAAGGGTTGTTGTGAGTGTTCCATGAATCTTTATAGGTAATATGCTCTGAATAGTGCCTGGTATAAGGTAAGTATGACATAGTGTTAAGTATTTTTGTTATTGTTTTTACTGCTGTTGTCATCACAAGGATATGGGAGCCAACTGATCAGTCCAGTGGTTCCCCATTTTTTTCAAATAGGGGGACCCCTTTAACATAAAAACATATCATAGATCCATGGACTCTCCACATGTTGACTGAGCAAAGGCATAAATGACAAAAATATTATTTATGAATTCAAGTAACAACTTAAAATGTATTTCATTTCTTTCAGCAGCATCTAAATATAGCTGGCAGTTGAAAAATAGCACATATGTATCAGACAGCCTCTTTATTCAATGTAAAGACAATGTGTGATTCCCCTATGGATTGGCAGACCCCAGCAATCACTCTTAAGCTCCAGGACCCATCCCTCAGACTGTGAGGTCCCCTGGCTGTGACCCCCTGCTTTGGCTCCAGCCAGCTGCCTTGCATCCCTCAACACACCATCAGTCTTCCTGTCTCCAGGCCCCACCACTGTCCCATCGCCCTCAAGCGCCCTTCCACTTCTCTATCTGGTGCACAGAAGCATGGATGCTGTGAAATTCACCTTAGCCTACAGAACTGAGCTTTCCCTAGAGTTCATCACCAAGGAATCTGAATATTAGCACACTATCCAATTTAGTACATGGTTCAAAAACAATGACAATGAACAGGAATGATATTTTTTAAAGTGGCTTCAGTTTTGCTTCCCTGTTAAGCAGTAAGGTAAGTCCTTTCTCCTATACCATATCCTCCTTTAATACTTAGCCATGTGGTTGGAATCAGGGATAAGAAGAAAATGATACAGCAGAAATGGAACACCTGAAGCCAGCCCCTTCTACCTGGGCATAACAGGGGAAGTTAAAGAGCAACTCATCCTTCCCAAACCTGAGGGACAGGGGGAAGAAAAAAGAACAGGGAAAGAGATACTGGCAGGCAGGACAGGGTTCTCTTTAAGGAGGTGGTTAAAAGCACTAAAGGGCTTCTCCTTCGAGGCCCAAGATGCCTCATAGACAACCCCGACACAACCCAAGGATGGACACGTCAGAGCAAACCAGAAGACACAGTGTAGTTAGGGGAAGGGCCTGAGCTCTGTTCTCCCACGCCACCCTTTGTTCCATGTGGTGTGAACAGACTCAAGCATCCCCATGCCCCACCCCAAGGCTTGGCTATAGGTTGGAATTAGGACAGGTCAGGATGGGAAGTTTGCGAGAGGGGGCTCTTTCAGCAGAGTCAAGTGGTTGAACAAGATCCCTGCGGGAGCCAGAGCCAACCTCAGGAGAGTTAGCAATGCCAGCAGTAGGGACAGAATGGCCAGGAAGGACCAGCAGGCACTGGAAGACCACACAGCACTGGTCGAGCTAAGAGAGACAGGCTCAAACTACACCAGCCCCAGGCTCCACTGCAGACACCAACAGACACCAAGACCAGTTGAACCTCTGGGGTCACTAGGGAGCTGACTGCCCATCCATTTGGCAAGATCAGTGAGGACAGGATAACCTGACAGGATGGCCTCCTTTGCAGGGGTCCAAAGGAGCATACCACTCGTCTATGTACCCAGAGGCTGTCCTGCAGGGGAATAGGAAGGGGCACAGAGAGACTGAGCTCTTTCACCAAACTGTGCTAGACAATTAACTAAAGGGACTTTAAAAATTACTGCATCAGAATAATTTCACTGGTTTAGATTAAAGTTGTGGGGTTTCTTCTCCTTCTTTCTGGCTACCCAGCAGGATGGAGGCTCATGCAGACAGCAGATCCCTTAGAGAAAAACAAAGACGCTACATTTTTCTTTACATATCTGAGTGTAGCATGAGTTAAATTTTCACAGCCCACTACATCTTTTCAAATAACAGCATAAATGTTGACTGAGATGTAATTGATAGAATATAATTTTACGTTTTGAAGGTTCTTAGACTTGGTCTATTTGAAGCACTACCATTTCCACCCCAGCAAGCTGGGAGCTGCCTTATCAGCAGTTGAATTAAAATAGTCAAGGTTCCTTATATCCTAAATTCTCAAACTAGTTAGTGCTAGAGAGAAACATCTTGCTAAGTCCTAAAGGAATTATTAGGCTGCATTTTCCTGTTACTTCAGCATTCCTCACTGCTCCTCCCTTCCCCCATAAAAAAGAGGAGTTAGAAAAAGTACATTCTGGGTGACTTGATTTGGCTTTTAGTCTGAATGAGATACCATGATTGTTCCTTTTTCCCCTAGAAATAGATACCCTGGACAACTGATTCACTCACATCTTTCAAATTATCTACTTATTTTGGGGATGAAAGTTATTTTGTACAGGATTTTTTTTTCTAGCATTGAAACCTGAAGCAGATTCATTTTCCTCTCCTGCTTTAAACATTCTTTTTTAAATAAGAAAATATTTTTCTTATTCTTTTTACAATGCATTTGTACACAGCAGAATTGTATTTACATAGAGATATTAAGTACTTTTGTTGCATCATTTTAAAGAGACTTAGAAGATAGCAAATTATAGGGGCTTAATGTAGAACTGTATAGGCAAACCATAGGTAAATCTTAGTGGCCTCCAGGTATCAAAAAGCTTATTAAAAGAACCACAGGCTCGTGTTTTCACCTCATGAATGGACACTGTTGGGTAATGAATCATGAGGGCTCCAGAAGGCCTTTCACTGGGAAGGATAAAAGTGAAGCAGCAGAGGACTAAAGATGACACAGAAGAGTGGAAAATTTTTTGATATGAATATCAAGAGCAAAAGTTTCCAAAAGCAAAATCAGTGTGGATTGGAGACATCATGGAAGCTTTGTGTTCAAGGCAGGACTTGGGCTCCCCCTTGAGGGGTGGGTAGAATTTGAATAGATAATGGGAAAAAGGCAGAGGAAAGAGCAGGAACATCTCCCTGGCTTGAAGTAAAAGGGCGGAAGGTGGGGGCTAGCAAGAAGAGGATGTGCCATATCCGGGCAGGAGCTGTGACGGGATCACAGGCATTGGGCTGCACGAACAAGCGTGAAGACACAATTGAAAGAGGACAACATCCCTGGACATCTTTTCTCTGACCAAAATTTATCCTCAGTCTGGATAATCTACAGCTTGGCTGTCCAAAATTTGACCACAAACATTCTATCTACAAAGTTTGCTTACAACTCTAGTATAGGAGGAAAAAAATATTCTCTCTCTCCAGAAAGACTTGCAGTGGTTGAGTAATTTTGTTGTTAAATTTAGTATTTATGAAATGGGACAGCAGGTCCACAGCTCCCCAGTGACAATGCTCATGTAGGAGTCAGCTACCTCTCATATGTACACGTTCACACAGACGGAGAAAACCTATGATAAACGTGGCTTGCGAGAGTGGGTCTCAGCTGCAGAGGCATGCTGTCTGTGTTTATAATGATCAGCGTGGCAAAAGACTGCAAGTAACCTGAAATTAATATTAGGACCCAAGTTTAAAAAATATTTTTATTTTTAGAAACTAGAGCAGATTCGGGTTTATCTCTATAAGAAGCTCATCTCACCTGCTGGTATTCTAATATGCTTCCTAAAGTGGGGGAGCAAGCACTTGAGCAGTGCTTGCAAGTTTATTTCAGCTGCCCTCATGCCTCTGCTAATCTGGGTATGCCCCACGGGTTAGCACACACCACTCCATCTTGTGTGCAGGAGAGGAAAGTGGTCGAGAAGAGACTGCTAGACAATGCCAGTCCCGCAGAGTCAGAGCAAGTAAAAGCCACCTATAGTTTAAAAGCATGCCACTCTCTCTTAGAAATCTTGTCAAAGTAGATTGAAATGCTCCTCGACTTTTCTCAGGATACTTCTGACCTATATTAAGAGCATATTAAACTGAAGAATATTTTCATTCCTCTGACTCATTGAGTGATGCATTATATTTGAATGTTGTTTAACCATTGCAAGGCTTTCTTTAAATGAGGGTGGGAGGGTAGGGAAATCCATAACCATATCAGTGCTCAGTCTAACATTTTTATAGCTTCTGTTCATAACTTCTCAGAAGGGGAAGCCAGAATGACCCCTAAAACTTCCAGGGACACTCTCCAGCAGGTGTTATCGGCATGGGTGTTAGAGACAGACAGCCACGTAGTCAAACCCCCACATTCCATTCACCAATCATGTGACCTTGGGTCAGTTACTTGACCTCTGTGCCTCAGTTTTCTCACAAAACAGGGATAATAGAATTCATCTGGAGATGTAACAATGAATATTAAGCATTTAGCACAGGGCCTGGCATAAAATACGTTCTCTATAATCAATCTTTCTATTAGCATAGTGTCTTATTAAAATTCTGACACTTATATTCTTTTCCTAAAAATAGTCTGCATTAATTATTCAGTATTAATTGCCATTTTGTAACTATGATAAGTAACTTATCTTTGTTATGATTTTAGATATTTCTCTTTGAACCTACTTTCTTACCTACGAGATGAGGTCAGTACCACTTGCCCTGCTAATCTCACAAAACGGAAAGAGTCAACAGCATGTAAAAGCATCTGAAAACTGAGCATTCTATATATATGCAGAGAATTAAAATTTATTCTGCAGCTCATAATACTGAGATAAGCCTGTCATTATTGCCATGGATAAACAAAGGTATGTGCCATACCATGACTCAAATCCTGTTTCCAAATCTTCCCTAATTAATTAATTCATTTCAATCATATGATGATTCAGTAACTTCATGTGATAATGATTCACATGTTTTAATTTGCCAAATGTTGCTTCTATATTATTTTTGAAAATGTCTGTTGAGCTCTTCCTTACTAAAGGAAAGTCACGACTTGGATACTGGATAAGATGTGAGTTATTATTTTATTCCAACTTGAGCCAAATCATATGTTAATTCCTATTTTAGATCATCTACTCATATAGAGATAATAAATCAGAAGCAGCATCGTGCAGCTGGCGGGGTATGGCTTCTGAGATTTGAATCCCAGTTCAGCCATTTATCAGCTATACTTAATTTTCAACAGTCTGTTTTACCTTTCTGAACTAGCATCTGAAAAATGGGACTAGTACCACTACCTCTTTTTTTCCTATTTTTTTGTGACTTCTTTATTGGATTTGTCTTACAGACAATTTAGTTAGCCATACAAGACAAACATTCTGCAGGATTTTGCAAAGGAAACTAGGAGGGTCAGGCTTCCCTGGTATTTAACACAATGCATCTCCATGACAGAGGCTAAGGGGTCTCCCTCCTAAGAACCCTTGGAATTTGGGAACAGTTGGCAGACTCAACTCCCCAAGACCAGGCTCTCACTCAAAGGTTAATTCCTTTACTGGTGACATGGGGTATCTTAATTTTCTATTTACAACTACTCTTAAACAAGATAGTAGTCATAAAGGGCAGAGCACAGTCCCTGGCACACACAAATATTCTCTAAGTGAGAATAATGTAACAAAGAAAGTAGGATCCACTTACAGTTCACAGATGCCAGCTCTAGAGGGGATGAGAGGTACAAGTTGCAGCAAAAGTTTGACACCATTTTGCCATTCTTCTTCTCTTTCAAATTCACAGAACAGGTAGCTACAGTCATCAGATGAAAACTGGTAGAAGACATAGGTATCTTGGAAATATAAATGCTGGTCCACTGTTGGAAACAAAAAAGGACATGTGGATTGCTTTTTGTTTTCTTTTCTTTTAAACTTTTTAATGTGGTAATATATATAAAACTCAAAATTTCCCTTTCTGCCTACTTTCAAGTGTATACTTCAATGGTATTAACGATATTCACAATGTTGTGCAAACATCATCACCATCCATTACCAAAACTTTTTCATTACCCAAAGCAGAAACTCTGTACCCATTAAGCAATAATTCCCTAATACCCTGCATTCCCCCAGTAACCTGTAATCTACTTTCTGTCTCTATGACTTTGAATATTCTACATATTTCATGTAAGTGAAATCATACAATATTTGTCCTTTTGTGTTTTGTGTCTGGCTTACTTCACACAACGGGACGTCTTCAAGATTCATCCATGTATCAGAACTTCATTTCTTTTTACGCTGAATAATATCCCATTGTATGTATAGACCACATTTTGCTTCTCCATTCATAGATTGATGGGCACTAGGGTTGCTTTTACCTTTTGGCAGTTGTGAATAATGCCACTATGAGCATCAGTGTACAAATATCTGTCTGAGTCTCTGCTTTTAGTTCTTTTAGGTATATACCTAGAAGTAGGACTGCCAAGTCCTACGGCAATTCTATGTTTAACTTTCTGAGGAAATGTCAAACTGTTTTCCACAGCAGCGGAACCATTTTATGGATCAGTTTTTAAAAGCATATTAAGTAGAGAGTCATAAACCAAATAATAAATTGAAAGCCCTAATAATTATTAGGAAGAAACCAGAGGTAGGACTATAATTATGCATTCCAAGCCCATTCGTGTTCACAATCCCATTACATTGAAAAGGACTTACTGGACAGTCTATTTTTATTATTTGAAGCTTTGGCCAGCATATTCATATGTATTCTATATCTATCTATCTATCTATCTATCTATCTATCTATCTATCTATCTATCTATCTATCTATCTAT
>JAKSZT010053769.1:9703414-9723331 GCA_026826555.1 Tolypeutes matacus
TATCTATCTATCTATCTATCTATCTATCTATCTATCTATCTATCTATATTTTGCTTCAGAGACAGGTGGAGACTCAATCAACAGTAATTCAAAAAGGGTGGTGGAAAATATTTTTATGACCAAAAGCAAACTAATATACTTTATTAGTTGAATGGTACCCAAGTGCAAGGGGCAGTTTTGTCCCCCAAGGGGCATTTGGAAAATGTCTGCAGACATTTTTGGTTGTCACAATTGGGAGATGCTACTGGCATCAAGTGGGTAGAGGTCAGGGATGCTGCTAAGCTTCCTACAATGCACAACACACAAAAAGTATCACCCAGCACAAAATGTCAATAGTCCAAGGTTGAGAAACCCTGTTTCAAAGGGATCAAGAACTGGAGATTTTTCCAGAAAACATTAACACAAAATGCTTATGGTAACCACAAGCCTGAACCTAGCAAGTGAGATGATAATATTCCATTCCTCCAAGGTAGTTAATTGATTTGCTAAATAAGGTAATATTATCAGCTCTCTGAGATTACACCCACATCCCCAACTGTACTATTCACTCACAGTAGCACTGGAGTAAACCTTCCCGAGCCTCACTATGTCCTCTGGTGCTCAATATTTATCATCTCTAGAAATAAAGGGGCCCCTACACCCCACCCCAGCCAGTGACCACCTAGAAACTGAGGGATAGAGCTAAATAAGGAATCCAGATAGATTGGCTTCTAGACCTTCACTTCTCTGGGCTCACCTAAGAAAAGAGATATTCACCTATTTTAGTCTCTCATTATCTATTTTCTGTTCTGTTTAAATGGCTAATTTTCATAGGTTATATCTCTAACTGTTCATGATTACTAAGTCTGATTAAAATGGCACACACATTCCAATCATACAATCAGTTTCTGAGGATTACTCTAAGTACAGCAAGATAAATCACACAATTAGAGCAACTAAAAGTGTAAAAGAAAAAAAGCAGCATTTTGAGTAGAGAAGAAAGGAGGTAAAGAAAAGTTTCTTACAGGTATCATTAGTCTAGGAATCAGAAAGTACCTGGTTATTTTCACAAAAGGTGTCAGATAAAGAACTGAACCAAAAAATGACCTGTCATTTTTACTTATAAAATAGGAGAGGATGCAAATATTTGCTTGCAAAAACAATTTCCACCAAACTTGTAACATCCTATGGAAAATATGTACATTTTGGTCTGATAGCTTAATAAAATATTCATGCTATGTCTTCAAAACATATTGTACTAACCTGATGACATAATTCCCATGTCCAGTAGGAGCTGCCAGACCCCTACAGCCATAGATCTGCATTCGACAAAAGGACAGTGTTCTAGAAGCCAGTCTACCAGTTCTGATCCAACGCAGCTTCTCCTGGACAAAAGCAAAGTCATTCACAGTAAGGCAGTGTTGACACTAATTTGCAAAAATGTTATACATAGTACCATTCTTTTCATGTGTTTGCTGTTTTAAAGAAGAAATTCAAGAATAAATACTTCTTATTCAGCCTTCATATTTTAGCTCTAAATATAATTTCCTTAGGGAAATACAGTTAGATATACTTTTCCTTCAAAGTACTTAACATTTAACAATTATACATCTTTCCAAATGAATAATATTTGCTTCCCTCACTAGAAAATAATTCCATGAAAACAGGGACCCTGTATTACTCATATGGAATATCTAACAATTGTAACAGTCCATGGTAGGTACACAGTAAATTCTCAAAAAAAAAAAAAATTTGTTTGGAGAAACGAAGGAATACATTTAGTAGCCCTTATTATAATGAAGATAATGCTACTGTCTCTGTAGGATGTGTACCTCAAGTTGCTGATCATGAACTTTGGTTCAACCATTGGCACACTTTTATCTAGTCCCTTTAAGAACAAAATAATTCCAAGAAGGTTAGATAAAGTTGGAACCACAGTCAGTAGTATAGAATTTTGTTTGCTACTCTTCAGAGATTAAACTCTAAAACTTGTCTCAAAGAACAGCAATAAATTTGACTGCTCATCTTTCAAATTAATCTAATCAACCTAGTCAAGCAGCCTTGGTCATAAACCTATAAGCCTCAATGCGTGTGATGGATTCCACTAACCACACACAAGAATTCATCTCAGCAAGCTGTCTTAAAATATACAACTGTATTCAAACAATGCCCCAGTTTGGCTCATGTCTACTTTTCCATCTATCAGCCTCAGATGAAAAACAAAAATAAAACTGTCTGAAATGTTTGTTTTTTTTTATTTGCAGAAATTTCAATGAATCACAGTTTACCTTATAAGAAAATGTCATCAAAATGCTTTTAAAAAATGACGTCATATAAGTGGCTATCTTATTCTATATATGGTATTCAAGGACCAAGAGAAGTCAATATTATTTGTTACCTAAAATGGAAGAAGATTGCCTGTTTTGCTATTTCTGGTGATTGGCATAGCCAGAATACCACCAATGCCTTAGATTCTCACTGAAACCAATAATATGAAGAAATGCTATAAGGTGCTACACTCTTGGGGTGAAGTAAAAATAAGGTACCCAACTTTTTTGCTGAGATATTTGATCAAATTGGTAGATATTGGTAAAGCATCACTTTTTTTTTTTTTTTTTTTTTTTTAAATAAAGCACCACTATATGAAGATACTTTAAGGCAATGAAGCCAATTCATCATGTCCAGTTACAGGTTAGCATTAAGACGTCAAAAGATCAACAGTCAAATAAATGGATGTTTTTTTGAAACAAAATGCAAAAACCAGTCACAACAAAACAGGTAATTAGACCAAAGCTGTCGATACTAATTTTTAATTCTATAGGACTCCTTTCATGTTATAGGCTCAAAGTGTTAATTAACAAATTAATTCCTCAACACCTCTGGCAATTAGCCAGCATCTTTGGCTAATTGGCTAATCTCATAAAGAACTTTTGTCCCATGGATGAAATAGTATATCTTAATCCACATTTTCAGAACAAGACTGCTCCTCAGTCTGCTCTGGGTGTCTAGCATCGTGAATGGAAGGACACAACAGAATATTTACTAAACAATCTAAACTGCCAAATTTTAAAAGGCGGCCAGATGGATATAGCTGCTTGTTTGTTCACAGGTGATGGAGAATTTTCTTAGACCAAGGTTTCTCAAAATTATGCTTCGGAGTCACCTGGGGGACCTTGCTAGGGTGCAGATTCTGATGCAGTAGGGTTAGAGGGGCTGAGACTCCTTGTTTTTAGACTCCCAGGTGATGCTGGTGACCACACTAGGTGTGGCAAGGTCCCAGCTCCCCCCAACCCCTGCTGCCTTCTCATCGGGAATGGCTCACTCTGTTTTGGCGGTCAGGGCTCTGAGTCAATGTGCTAGAGCACAGTATTGCCATAATGACGTTAATTAATAACTGGGCCCCACACTTAGGGCACGCTCCTGTTTCAGGTGCGATGGTCCCTTTCTAGCCCCACCCCTAACTTTATCAGGTTGTTTCACACCATTTTCAATGATCCATCTGGCCCAGCAGAAACAACATTGGGGTAAGGACAAACACTATCATTAATATCACCAAAGCATACAAAACGAGGGGAGCTGCACCAGCACTTAACTCCTAGTCCCCTGACTTGTTGACTGTGTCTACCACAATTGGGGAGAGCAGGAAAAAAACCGAGACGTTGGGAGGGAACAATCTGAACATGAAGAGCAGATCTTACCCCAGTGGGCTCTCAGTCTTGTTCTGAATCCGGAAACTCTTCTGAATATATGTCGATGTAACTAAACTTATAGATTAGGTGGGAACATTGTGATAAGGAGGTGATTAGCTATATAAGGCCAGTGTGATTGCTATAACAGAACATGAATTTTAATCTCTGGAGTTGAACATTTGGCTTCTCACGGCCTCCTTCTGCCTCAGGTTGCATTTTTAGCCAATTAATTCATGGCAGTGCAGATAGGCCCCTAATATCAAATATAAATGGAGTGGTGGTATTTAGTGACATATTTGTGTAAAGGAAATACCATCTCAGAAACCAGTATGATTTTCCCTATAGTACAAGTACACAATAAGCAGAAAACATTTCAAAGTTTTCAAAGTGAATTTTCCCGTGGTCTCTGGGAATCACTTTACCTCAATTTACTACCAGACAAATGAAAATGATCTATTCTAGGCAATCCTATTAGCACTTTGTCTTTAAACTCAGAACCTTAACCAGTCCATAGACTGTATTAAAAAAAAAAAAAGAAAAAAAAAGGAGGTTCTGCTCAGATCATCAGGAACCCAAAATAGCGAAACCCATGTTCTCTCCCCATTTCTACTCCCACTAAACCTTAAATATGTTAAGGTGGATGGCTGGCTCTTTTTCCCTCCACTTGATTAATGTACATCTGACAATTCCTTTTTCAATCCATTTTCATGAATATCACAATGAAGAAACGAAACTGAGAACTGCAATAGGTTTTACACAGAGCCTCACGTGGTAGCTAAGATGAGTACTTATGAGCTTACTCACTAGACCCAAAAACTTACACATCCAATTTCAGTTTTAAAAAAAGAAAAGGAAAAATCAGATAACATGTCTAAAATTGATGCCCTCATCTATCTAAAAACCAACAATGCTCTTCATGACCAGCTACCAGCCCTTGCCACTCTTTCTCCCATCAAGTCCACTAGGCCTTCACTCTAAACTAGTGGTTCTCAGCACTTAGCTCATGAACCCCTGCCTAGGGGAAGCAGTGAGGGGTCCTGGAGCTGTTTTATTTTCCTTTCAAAACGCAAGTTCAGGTTTTTAGATTCAACGAAGATAAAATTACATTTTAATATATATAATCAGAACAAACATAAAAATAAAACAGGTGAAAGGACTTTCTGTCCTTTGACAACAGTAACTACACAAAAAGTTATGAAATATCAGCTCCATATATCAGAAGCCTAAATGCAAACTTTGAGAGAATACTATGTATGTTTGCAAGTATTTAAAGTTTTGTCGAATGTATTTATTTGCTTCTTACTTGTCAACTTACAGATCTAGGCTGATGGATGACAATGCTGTTCCAGAGAAGTTTCTATATTTTGTTTTAATGACACTCTCAGAATATTCACCAGTCTTTTAGATGCATGTTGACAGGAACTTAAGAAGAGACTTAAAGCAACTGCAGGAAGTTTAGAATATTCGTTTTTAAACGCCTTTATCTAAAATTATATAAGTGATGCTGCATCTTCAAAATTAGTTTCTGGGAGCTTTTTAAAAAGAGGTTCACAAGTCCTTAGAGATAAAAACACTGTTAACTGTGTTTTTAAACTGAACAGATAATGTCTAGCTTATGCCATATTTTTAAAACCTATATAAATACTACTGCGATTAATTAAATAAAAGACTTTCAAAATGTTAATTCATTGTAGATTTTCTCCCCAGTGTGTTTTTCAGGTTCAATTAAAGGCTCCTTAGCAAACAGTTCTACAGAGTTTTTCGTGTTAAAAAAAAAAAAAGTTGTTAGTGAAGGATGGTTATTGACTGGGAAGGCGCACCAAGTAATTTTCCTGGACGTGAAAATTCTCTACATGTTGATATGGACAATGGTTACACAGATGTATAATAATTAAAAATTCATCAAGGTGTACACTTAGATGTGTACATTTTACTGCATGTAAATTACATCTCAATAAACAGGTTGTCTTACTCAAATAAATTAGGAACCACTATGCCCCAAAGCCAAGTAATGATGAAATTTCTTCCCCATTTGTGGCAAATGGAAAAAAAAAAAAAACAACCCAGGAATACTGCATTGAGTTTAACATCAAGCTAAATTTATTTAGTTTTTAAAAATGTCCTTTATTCTGCTAACTCTTCCTCTTTTTTGGTGTCTTTTATTCTGAGTAATCTTCCTACTCTTTTTGATGTTACACTGTCATTTCTTTAAGAAAGAATAGTGAAAATAAATGGCACTGTGTTTTTCTTTAAGTTTTATGTTGTAGTTTTCTTTTGCTATTATTTGGTGTGGTTTACTGTCTTTTAGGAATGTCTTTACTTAAAAAGCCAATAATCCATACTGGTTCCCATGATTCACTTTTTTTTCCTTTTCTTTTCACTGCTCCCTGAAATGAGAACATGTACTCCAAACTTCCTAAATAACCGCTCTCTTGCATCACTGTACTTTAATAGCAGGCACTAAGCCATCCAGCCATTCAAATACCTCTGCCTTTAGTTACTAGCCAAGGCAAAGAACTACCACCCCTACTCCAAACCTGCCCCCAGCCCCTTCTTACTGCACCCAAGGAGGAGGCTCTCCTCTGGAGAGTCAGAACAGAAGTTCTCTCTGCCCACCGACCTCCCAGGACTACTCAAAGAGCCTTGATAAAAGGGGACCTACATTTATGAAATCCCAGTGCAGCATACACAGTAAAAATATCACCGCTCAGAGGAAGCAGAACAGAGACTCAGGAAGCCACCCACAACTGTGCCTGTGGATTCCGTACTTGAACTTCAAAACCAGGAATCCAGCTGTAAACAAGCCCACAGCTAAGTTTAACAAAGAGAAAAGTCACCACCAGTGTCCCAAACATACACTTAAAACAAACCCCTCCTCCTCCTGTTGTCATCCATCCCCCTAAGCAAGGTTACAATCTTAATCCAAGTTTGCTTTTCTTTCTCAAAGAGAATTTTGACAAGGTGTTAGAAAACTGTGTTACCTGTAAAATCCCTTGAGGTTCACCCTGTCCTTTATCAGGTCAGTTGCCTGAACAACAATATTCCTCAGTGCTCTTCCTGCACACGAAGAACTCTCTCCATAAATCTAAATAGAAAAGACAAACATTCACTGTAAATTTAAAACAATAACGTGGCAATTTGTGAGCTACCAACAAATAGCAGGCTGTCTAGAAAAAATCATGACCAAGTCCCTAAGCTTAAAACATTTTAGACTATGTTGCTACAGCCCTACATCTACCCATTTGATTTTATCTTTAAAAAAAAAAAATTTAGCTCTGGTCTGCCTATGCTATTAAGCTACAATAACTATTCTCCAAATACTCAGCTGCTTTATTTTAGCTATAAAGATAAATAATCTTCTTTTACAGTTTTCAATGCAAAACATCCATTAGTTTTTAATACACCAATTGATCAAGACAACACATTGAGAATATTTATATCATATATTAAACCTGTCATATTGATAATGTAATCACGTAAAGGTCTTGGAAAAGAGGAAAGTAATTTTTTTCCAATCTAGTGAACACCTTAAACTACAACACAATTTGATAGCAGGCTACTGTCAGCTTTACTTTTCAGCATCACTCAACTGCAGAGTTCATAATTAATTCTAAGCATCTTGGGTTCATCTATTTCATGATTCCAACTATAAGATTAAAATTTCACTTAACTTTTTAATTTTTAAAAAATTTCCTAATTCCCCCACGTAAGTGTCTGATTCTTGGAGCAGGAAGTAAGACCTTCCCTAAGCCTAGAGAAGTCCAGGTACGACTTCACATACTGCCTCATTCTCTATAATTGACTCCTTCCCCACCTGTGCTAGGCTGTTTCCCAAACAAAGGAAACTAAGGGAAAGTGAGAAGGCTTCATAAGGTAAAGGCACATGAAAATGAATACATATTCAGGGTGGGCACTTACACTTTTTTACTTGTTTCTTGGTGTACTCTTTTTGAGTATACAAAATATTTTATATATTCTCTCAAAGCAAACAAACTGATAATATATTGATTATTACTGGACAGGGAAACTCAACCCCATCCTTATACTTCTTTTATTTTCCTCTTACCTCCTAGATACAATATTATGGGAACTGAGAAGGGTGGGAAATGATTTATTTTTAAAATGTGAAAAACATTAAAAACAAAACAAAACTTCAACAAGTCTGATGACAGATAGTATTACCCAAGAGGGAGGAGGCAGCTGCCACCTGACTAGCCCTGACCTCATGCCAACGTTCATTGGCTCAGCCATTCAAAAGGCATTACACAAGGAGCTGCTGTGTCAGGACCTGTTCCAGATGCAGGGAACACACGGTGAACAAGGCAGAAGAGGCCCCTGCCCTCACAAAGCTCACAGTCTCCTGCTAGTCTAAAAACTGTAGCGCTTTGCTGACCGATTCCTTAACAGAGCACAACTTCTCTTACACCCGAGCCCCTGGGACCTTTTCCACTGGGAGATAACGCCATTGTCAAAGCTTCTGAAACACCTCTAGTGGTGCCATCCCCCAGGTGAAGGAGACAGTGTGCCAAATTGCATGTGGTTAAGATCAAAGGGAATAGCTGCAACTAGAGAATTTTACACCAAGATTTGTGGATTATTGTTACAGAAAATACATTACAAGAGAAGAGAAGCATACCTGGGAA
This sequence comes from Tolypeutes matacus, assembly GCA_026826555.1. NCBI lineage: Eukaryota > Metazoa > Chordata > Mammalia > Cingulata > Chlamyphoridae > Tolypeutes > Tolypeutes matacus. The sequence continues at coordinate 9,711,726 of JAKSZT010053769.1, forward strand.
GGAGCATGTTCAAGGTATGGATTGGAGATTCTTCTCGACAGAGTCTATTTTGAAAGAAAGAAATGGGGGGAAAATTAGGACCAAACAGATTTAACCAAAAGAACAAAATGTATGAGAAGGTGGCAGGCCCAGGACTCTTCCATGCTAAAATATATATAGGAGCTTAAATCTCACACCACAGACCATATGGGATTAGTGTCCTTATTCTCACTCAGTGTAAGTATCTGGTCACAATTCATACCAATGGGACAAGATATTCTACTTGAACTGCTCCCAGTCTAGACAGTACAAGAGAAAAAAGTACAATAAAAAACTGGCTCTTTTTTTTTTTTTTGTACTCACTTCATTTTAATGTGGCTTTGATTCCATTTTTCCTCTCCTTTTCATTTCACTCCCACCTTTATTATTACTCAGACTTTATTATTGCACACCTGAACTGCCACTTCAGCTTCTCCAAGGGATTTCCTTGCCCTCCATGTACGTCCCCATCAGGCCATCCTGCAAACCTCAACTGAACAAATCTCCCTAAATGGCCCCCTTGATTTCCAGTAGGCCTCTCACTGCTTTTGTGTGAGTCAATCCAAACCACCGCCACCACCATGCCCACCACCCCAGCCTTTTGTGCTCACTACAATCTGGCTCCAACGGGTTTCTGGCATTCTCTTTCCACCTCCCCACAGGGTTTCTTTGATTTAACAATATCTATCCACTTGTCAGAAGTACCTGCCACTCATACCCACGCCTCAGCTCGCACCATTTCCCACATTACAAATCCCCCCCACTTCCTTGATGCTTTGCTGAGTCCCACCCAACTTCAAAGTCCCGTCTGTGCAGTCACCTCCTGGGTGAAGCTCCTCCCACCAGCCCACTGCAGTTTTTCCCTCTTGGGAATTCTGTGGTTTCATTAACATTCAGGTGGCAGCCCCAGGCCTCTCTGTGGTACCAGTTCTCTTCCTGAGTGTGCATTCGCTCCAACTAATCCATAAGCTCCTGAGGGCGGTACTGGCAGTTCATGCTGCTTTTGCTTCAGCACACAGCCTTGCATAAGGATGTTTATTTTTCTATTCATTTACGTATAGATATTTATATGTCTATATCAACTTAATAAGTATTTGCTGAATGATTTGAATTGTAGGAGCTAATTTTTCCTACCTAACAATCCAGTAAGCAGCACCGTCACCCACACATGCTGAAGTACAATAGGGCACTATTGTCATTTCCCACTGCAGTATGAGAAAAAGCACAGAGAAACTAACATTTATTAAGCTTCCAACCTATATTTAAAAGCCCTTTACATCTCTATTCCAAGATTTGCTGTCTTTTGAGATCCCCTAGTTTTTAGCCTGCTACCTCCACTTCTTAGAATAATTTGCTAAATTTATGAAGCATACCCTGCCAGTCATCGCTTTCAGCATTTGAACCTTCTCCCAAACTTTAGTCTAAGGTAGATTTCCTACTCTAATTCTCCCCCACTCCACATGCCTCCTAAGTTACTTTTCTTCTATTAAACTGAAATAAATATATCGACTCTATTCACAAATGCTGATTGGTACACTCTGCTAAAGATTTGCAACTTCAAATAATATTTTTTTATAAGATAGCCAGGCCATTTTTATTTTCTATGTATTCAAATAAAGCATCCACATCTTCTGATCTTGTCTAGACCCACTCCTTTGAACCCCTCCTAGGCCTTCTGTCATCTGAGGTTAAATAATATTTCATTTATTGAAACCCCAAACAATTTAACACTTGTATATGCATCAGATTTATAAGATGAATCATCATCAGAAATGATTTTCCCCCCTTAAACAGAGAGACTTTTAAAAGTCAATATGGCAGACCAGACCTGGCAATCACTAGTCATCTAATTGCCTGAATCAGCTCAGTAAAGCAAATGCTTCACATGATCTAGTTAAAAAGAAAGCTTCTTAGATAGAAGCAAGTTCTAAAAATCTGGGCAGGGACACTTTCACAAAAGAAAGCAAACCACTTGCCTTTCTCTTTCTGCTGCCAACCTAAATCTGGCTGTCTCAGCACTAGTGTTACACTCACACAATTCCACTTAACAGAAACTTGCCCTATGGATGGCTTGTTTCAAAAGATTTGTAAGGTGAATAAATAAAGCAGTGGGATTCTTCTACACTGAATAGATAACAGCGTTAGATAAGCTACTAGCCAACTGGGAATCTACAATAGCAACATAGTAAGAACTGTCTTTTACAGGACACAATACCTTAATTTGTTGTCAGAAGCTCCTGTGAAGCTACCAGCGGAGCTTGATTTCTTTAATATTTAAGCATAGTGGTTCTCAAGCCTGTCATCTGAGCTCCAGAAAGCTATGGTGTGCTTTGTGGAAGGCCATAAAATACTGATTCATTAAACTGGAAATAACTAACATAACTCCGTACTTTTGTAGACCATTTTATGTTTGTTTTCAGTATTGACCAAAAATAGCAAGTTCAAAGACAAGGGCAAAAGAGGATGGGAGAATATTCCATCCATTACCTCATTTTTACTAGGAATGGAGAAAGGATTGTTACTTAATTTTATCAGGGGAACACCATGTGCCAGCTCACAAGAGTTTGAGAATCACTATTCTAAGTCACCTAATGAATCTCTCAGCATTTACCTGCAAAAGTATCACCGGATTACCCCTGAAAATGCACCCCCATTTCAACATTCTTTCCTTAATATATAGTTACTCAGATGTTTTCATCCTATCTTTGAATCTCTTGGTTTTCCTTCTCATCCAGTCTTCCAAGACTTTATATAATTGCTTCTGTGGCAATTTATTTCTATTCATTTCACCTTTAATAAGCACCTATTGAGCTCCTTGCCAGGCACTGTGGGAGCTTCCAGAAACATACAGATGAACAAGAGACATCCCTGATTTAGAAACCCATTTACCAGAAGACCTTCGAGCTAAAGCACATTTCATGGCCATTATTTCTCATTCTTGATCCTGATTTTCCTATCAATTTGCTCTGTAATCTTGGATACACTTAATGTAGGGTATCCTCTCAAATGACTATCATCACAATATCTCATAAAAATAATGCCCAGACAAGGCATTATTTTTCCCCCTTTATTTCCCTTTATTTCCCACCTCCTAGAATTACTTTGGCTAGATGCAAGGATCCTTTCATGAAAAACACATACCATAGAGAGAACTGTAGCAACACAAATGAAATTAGGTTTTAATTCAAATTTATTTCTCCCCCTTTCCATTTTAATGAACCATGGAAAATGATTCCCCAAATGATTCCAGTCAAACCTCATATTTTAAATATGTATTAGAAAATGCAACCCTTTAATCTCCATAAATGGACTTGCAGGCGGGAAATTCCATAACTCAAAAGGATAATTGTTTAGCAATGACATATTACCTTCATTTTTTTAAGTGGGGCATCATTAAATTTAAACTTCAAGAATCCATGAATCTGTGTCTGAACTGAGCATGGAAAAATCATTCCAGAGTTGTTGAAAATGTCTTGCTTAACTATGTGACAGGCTTAAGGCACACTTTTCATCAGCTCTTAAAGGTGAGGGCTTCACAATATCCTTATATTGAGTTAAAGTACATAGGTTACTAGCAGATGAGAGAAATGAAGGGAGAAAGTCTGAAATACCTCAATCACCATAGAAGAATGACCTGCCCTATTAAAAACATGAACCTAGAAGAACTACCAAATTTATTGATAACTCAAGAAGTCAGTTCATGATACATCTTTCTGTCACCTTGAGCTATTGTCCCTTTTTCCATTCTAGGCAATCAAGCAGAATATGAATATGGAAATGTAGAATAAATACACTTGAATACCTTATGATCTTAAGAAGCCAAAAAGCCTCCTAAGTAACTGGTGGCCACATATGATACTCTTATTATAGAACAAGACAAAAAAGACTGTGATCCATAAAGCTATCCAAAAGGCTTCTAAGACTGTGGGTAATTTTTAAGCTCTGAAATTTGAGCAAGAGAAAAGGACAGAAGCCCAACCCATTGGTAGGCTTCAGATTTACACTGTCATCACCAATCAAGCATAATGAAAACTGGATGCCAGGGCAGGGAACTACAACTCTTTCTGTAAGGTGAGGTTGCAATTCACACCCACAACCATTTCCTCAGGGCTCAAATGATGTGCCCATAACAACAATCAGTCGTGGCTACAAAGACCATTTGTAATAAAATCTTCTCAACATAGCGTGGCCACACCAAAGTGGATGATGTTCTCAAAATATTATTTTTTCTACCATGCTGTGATATGTTAAAATGTATATATATAGAATGAAAGGGAAGGTGACAGAAATGCTTACTGAGCACCTGCTACATTTGAAGCATTCTCCCTTATTAATAATTGCAACCACCTGTCCCTACTTTTACAGCTAAGAGGTCTGACGGTCTGAGAAATTAAGTATTTTATTTAAGATTCCAGGACTGGAAAATTACAAAGCCAGGACTGAAACATAATTTTGATTGATTCCAAAGCTACCCTTCTATTGAAACATGATGCATGCTATTTAACAGTATATAATAGTTAATAAGTGAGTTTATACTAAATTTTTTTTTTTTTAAGATTTTATTTATTTATTCATTCATCCCCCCCTTGCTGCTTGTGTTTGCTGGGTCAGCTAACCACGCCATGCCGGCGGCCCTGCCCCCACCAGGAGGCCCCGGGAACCAAACCCGGGGCCTCCCATATGACAAACGGGAGCCCTACTGATTGAGCCACAGCCGCTTCCCTATACTAAATATTTTGCATGCATCGTATTACTTAGTCCTTGAGAAACTATGAGGTACGTACTATTATCAGTCCTAGTTTGCAGATGACAAAACTAGTCTTGCCTGAGTTCACAACCCAAGCTTTATCTTCAGTCATTGCTCCATACATTTATTTTGTAACATAAAATGTGTTGATTTAAAAGTAACAGGACAAACAAGTATATCTAATTGCATTAAGAAGTAGAAAACAGTAATCTGCTAGATCCAGTGGTTCTCAACCCTTGATGTAAATTAGAACTTTCTGGGAAACTTTGACAACAAAATGAAACAAAACAAAAAAACAGATGCCCAGGTCCCATCCCAGATCAGCTGAATTGGAATCTCTAGGGTTGGGCCCTGGGCATTTTCCCCCCAAGCTCTCCAGGTAGTTCTAACCTGCAGCCAGGGTTGAGTAAAACTGTTAGAATAAGTGGCTAAGAATGGCAGTTTGAACTCATCATCCACCTCAACTATGAGGCTTGGAGCACTCTTCAGACATCATCTTCCTCACATACCATGCTGAGTTCAGGAAGAAGAGGAACTACAAGTCATTTGACCATCAGCACTTTGGATCCATGGTTGAGCCCCCAAGTCTGGCTTGTATAGAACAAAGAACCACTGTTTCAGTAAATCCCACCTTGCACCTGTTCATGAGTTTTATGTTTTCTGCATATCCTATTCTAGACATAGCCCTAGGTCAAAGTACCTTTATGTCTGCGAAATACCTACATACCTTCTGAAAGGATATACTCTTTTAATGGTACCCCACAGCATTAAACTTAACTTTTAGTTTCCATTATTAAGGACTCTATTCTAGTATTAACATGCCTGCCCAATTTAAAAGCTAAAGGAGAAAATTAAAGTTGGTTTGAGGAATACATATAACTATTCCACAATCTTGCCTGTGAACAAGGACCATCAGCTTCAGGTAAAATATTCACACTAGGTACAATGGAAATAAACCCTAAAATAGTCATCAATTTTACTTTATTCAGTCCTTGGGAAAATATCTTTCTTCTCACTGTGTTTGCAAATAAGAGAAAAGTTTTTCCTGCCAGGGTGGGGTGGGCTTCCCTAGTTAATGCAATCACAAAAAAAACCTTTAAAATTTAGGAATCAAGTAACTGAAGATTCAGGAACAATGGTTAAATCAGCAAGCCTACCTACCCCCATGTGTCACTGAATTCCCTACTTGTATAAACTTCAACCCACCCAGTCACACCAAGACTCAAAGATGGACCTTTTCCACAGGAGCCAACTTGACGAAGTTCCCACTGGCCAAATCTGGGACAATTTAAATAATGAAAGTATTGGATTATAGCCCATAGCATAAAATACTCACACTAACACAAGATACAAAAAACCTCAGTGATGTAGCACCAGAAAGGACCTCCGAAGATCGATCACCTGGCCCATTCCACATCTCCATTTCAACTATGCTAAATGGGTAATAAGTTCAGGTCAAATCCAACTGCCAACTGTTTTTGTGAATAAAGTTTACTGGAACACAGCCATGCCCATTCCCTTCCATAGGTTCTCTGGCTGTTTTCACACTACCAGAGCAGAGTTGAGTAGCGGAGAGAGAGACTGTATGGCCCACAAAGCCAAAAATATTTACTATCTGGCCCTTTACAGAAAAAGTTTGCCAATCCTGGTCAAGATTATCAAATTTTTCTACAGAGCAGGAAGAGTTCTATAATCTCACTATCAATGTATTCCAGTGCTTAACCAGTTATCTATAAGCAGTTTTTTCATTTTGAACCAAAATTACCTCCCACCACAATATAAGATTATTTGCTCCAAAAATGTTTATAGCACATTTTCATCTTTATTTATATAACAGCAAGAAATACCTCAAACCAATTTTTGGCTCCCAAGAGTAAAACATATTAAAAAAAAGAAAAAAAGAAAAAAAAGAGCAATTAGTCTCACTAACTCCTCCTCTTGAATTAGGAACTTGCAATCTATACCACAATCTACACCAGTCTAGATTACATAAAACTGATGCCAAGAGTCAAATATGCCAATATACTAGGCAAGTCCAAGAATATGACATGTCTCAAACATCTGAATCTTGTACACAGTATTCTCTCTGCCTGGAACACCTCCCTCCTCATAAATTTAAATTCTCATATAGCTATTTTGTTTTGTTGGGCACTCAACAAGCTTTCCTATAATTATGTATAGAATTATATTAGTCTAATTGTATATGAATGGGTCTCCTCTACTGAACAGTAAGCTTCTCAAGGGACTGGAATGTATCTTTTTCATTCATATCCCTAGGACATGGGAGAGTACCCGGCGCCAAGCAAGGCGAGTGGAGCACTAACAGAATTCTCTGCATACCAAATCAGAACCCACTCACCCAAGGTTCCTCCTGGTCAGGAGGGAAAATAGAATGTGGGAGAAAGGAAAACTCTCCTAATGGCACCATTCCCAGGGTTGTCACATGAAGCATTTTTGCACATGGGCTGTTTCATTCACCCAGTTGACCCATGAGAGTTAGGTCCCATTTCCCATACTTGGGAATCTGGCTTAACCCAAAGTCATGCCTAGCCCATTTGGCTGGTCATGTTAGATCTAAGAACGTACTTGGAATCAATCCATTTTCATCAGGTTCTTGGGAACAGGGTCCTTTACTAAATGGGTACAGAATTTCCAGGGTTTCTATCAATGGTAATATCCCACTACCACCTCTGTTTAAAACTCTAGGAACAGTCAATTCTGATGTAAACAAGAGTTTTACCTGGACAGTGATAAATGGAAATCCTGTCATTCACTCTAAACCTATAATATCTCCTGGTTATCACTATTTATATTGCTTAGTGCTCCCAAATCTTTTACTTAATAAGTCATTTCAGAATTTGAGAGAGTCCATGTTAACCTCAGCAGTCTAAAACTTTCCACGTGTGACTTATAAAATCATCATGCTCACAATTCCAGTATATGGCACATAAGTTCCCTATAATTTTACAAATATTCCCAAGAGCAAGGCTTAACCCATATGCAGAATCTTGGCATTGTGGAAGGTAATTTTCTGGTCCCCTGAAGTGATTTAGAGCAGTTAGGAACCCTATTTCTGTCTATCTTGCTCTTGATGGAGATAAGAACAGTGTCTCTCATGGTCAATATCTTACCATTTGCCACTAGAGTAAACCGACGCCCACCTTCTTTTCTTGCTGTGATCACAGATAATTATTGGCTTTGTTGTCCTTCACTTATTTCACAAGCCCTCGGGTTCCCTGGCTCTTGAATCTTACAGGTTTGTGAAACTTTATTTATCCTGGGTCACAGCCCCTCCTTCCTCTTACGTACATGTCTTTTTAAAACCCGAGGTCCATCCCAAGTTCACTCTATAGCCAAGCTAGCTTCTTTCACTTCTTTCTACTTTTCTAATACATTCTAAGAGTATTACTATAGAATCAGGATTTCATTCAGATCTTGTGCCACATTTTCTTTCAGTGTTTCCAGCTATGAAACCTTAGCTATGGCTTCTCTAATTTGTTGGACTTAGGGTTTACAATAGGGTCGCTTTCTCCCAAGGTCCCCTTTCTATAATAGGAAGAGCCCTGATGTGGTATTGCTTCGTTGATGTCGAGTTCTTGCCCTGCCTATATCCTTACACATTCTGGCCCCTTGGCACTGGTTTAGATTCTCTTAGGCCTTCACTGAATCAACTTCTTTACAGTCTTCTCGCTGAATTATTTCTTCTAACCTGCCTAGACATCCTTTATTTTCTCTAATTAGTCATCATTGAGTCTTTCTTCAAACCCTTTTCCCCTTCACCCCATCCTTCTGCTCTGGCACAGAGACCCACAACAGTCCCCTCACGCAGGACCAGAAGTACAGCACAGACCCACAACAATGTTCAGCTGCCCTGAGATGCAAGGGGCTCTCTAGCCCTCTTTAGTTTCCCCTGGAAATTCCCCTCTTCAGCAGCAGGCATCAGCAAGTCCCAGTCTGTTCTCCCTGCTCATTAGGGGCCTCCCAGTCAAGGCTCCTGGAATGCTACTAAAACCATGTGGCAGATAGCATCTTCCCCTGGCCCCATCTCAGCTAACGCTGAGATACTAGTAATAAGCTAGTAATAAGCAGTAGTCTACATCCTTACTCCAAGTGTGGTCTGTGGACTAGCGGCATCAGCGTCGCCTATGTGCTTACAGGAAATGCAGACTCCCAGGACCCACCCGAAATGCACTCAGTCAGGAGAGGCAGTTTGACAGGCTCCCCCGGTGAGTCACAAGCACAGCAAAGTTTGAGAAGCACTGATCTATACCGCCTAGTTAATAAACCTGGCTTCCTGCTGCAAATGTTTCTAAATCATAAAAGCCCCTCAAGGTGTCAAGAGGCATCCTCCTAAAAAGGATTATATGGTCAAAATGAATAATGAAGATGTTGCTTCCTCTCTTCTCCCTCCTTCTGTATTCAAAACACACAGAAGCATATTAAAGGCACTAAAGAAGTCCCTCAGCAAATAAACGTGTTTAACTCAACATTTCCGGAACATATCTGACCAAGGAATTTATTTACTTAGCTAAACACCCATCACTATCTCAAAGCACATTTACTGCTGTTCATCAGAAAACAGTAGAGTGAAAAGCTGCCCAGTGCATAAGCACCTCCACTTGAGAATTACAAAAGGCTGCACTCACTCCTCCAAGCCTCTCCTGCTGGTCTGCTAACCATTGACTTGCAAGTACTTACATTAACCAAGTTGAGATGTGATGTTGCCGCCTACGTCCTTAGTTGGGGAGGTCAAGCAGAGACCAGCCAAGGTAGGACATTAAACAGCCAAGGACAGAAACAGGGGAAAGGGGCTAAACACCAGTTACCAAGTCCTCAGACCGAAGCAACATGGGATTGCCCCCAACCTGCCAGACCCACTATGCCCCCTCTTTACTTTTGATCACCATCTGAGACAACCACACCAAGATTCCAATGTATATGTATTCTGTATTCTGCTACATATGATCCAAAAACAACTGGAAGCGTTTTTGTGTTCTTACTGGAAGAGGTACTTCATATGGGGTTCCATTTTCAGAACACCCTCCATTTTCACTTTTAATCAAACTTCATTTTAAACACCTACAACTGCACTCTTTCTGCTTCCTATCTGCATGAAATTAGATAATAAACTTAATTTCTTCTCTAGCTTTATTCAATTCCACTAGAGTCAATAACAGCCCGGAATTTTTAAAAGAGGCCCTATTCAAATTATATAAACATTGACTGATAAATTTTCTAGGTGAAAGATCTAAAGTTAATAAAGTGCCCAACATTCCAAAAGCAGGAGACCAAGGTACCAACCAGCACAATGTGTATGAATTATAGAGGAGGAGACCTTTCGTTAGGGAATTTTTACCACTTAAAAGGGCAGTACAGTCCTCGGTTAAGCAAAAGCACTAGACTCCTTCTCTTCTCCTCACTCCGCAGCCCTCCTCCAACCACACCCCCCCTTCCTGCATCCTAGTCCAGGTGCATGATGAAATATTATGCAGCCATTACAAATATTTTAAAGGGCTTGTAATAAATGACAATACTCTGATGAAAAGTGAAAAAAAAAAAAACTAGAGTTGGTAAAACTGAACCAACAGCATTAGGTCAACTATACTTAAAAAAATAAGAGAAGGGAATATACCAAAGGCTAATAGTAACTGTATCTGTATAGTATCTGTTACTATGGGTAGATATTTGTTTCTTTCTATCTTTCCAACTTTCTAAATTTTCTGTATTAAATATATTACTTTTATAACAAAAAAAATAGCTATATAGAAAAATAAGATAAAGCCTCCACTCATACCTCCCACCCCTACCTCCAACCACATAAGGAAAGGCAAAGTTACACAGATGAAAATGGTGATTTTATACATAAAGGATGAAGAACATGGCTATAGCCAGAAAGAAATGTAAGCCTAAGTTAGTCTACTGTAAGTGTATTTAGGGATGGGGAGAGAGTGGGATAATCCTCTAGATAAAGGGCCAAGAAGATGGGACAGATGCTTTCACTTATTCCCCTTTTCTGCTCACTGGAGTCCATTTAGCCACTATTTCTGCTTATCCTAAAGAGACTTGAGCATGGAAGAGACTATGGGGATAAGTGGAAGAATTTTGAGAAGCTCTCTGTGAAAGAAAAAGGGAGACAAAAGACAATAATAGACTATAGTTGGAAAATGAAAAAAGCATAGCAAGAAGAGATGGGGCAGCCCTTCATGGGTAAAGGAAACAAGCTGGCTCTACCCGAAGTTCCTATTCTAATAGCATCAGTGCTCAGACTGTCTGCTTTGTGCATTTGTGGACAATTCGCTGAAGTGTTAAAGATCACCTTCTCCTGCCATTAATCTCTGAATGCTTGGAGCTTAACAACATCTAAATAAAACAATTAAGGAAGTAAATACCCTGTAACCATTGGCCAATTTGATGTAATTATGAATTCCAAAAATATAATTGGATCATGCTTGTAAATTGATCTGTTAACCTGGGCATGATTAGGTTATGATTAGGGCATTGAGCCCCACCCCTTGGTGGGTGGGGAATCGAATATAAAAGGCAAGGCAAAGAACAGAGTAGAAGCAGTCTTTTGAGAAGTAGTTTTGATGTTGGAAAGAAGGCCCCAGGAGAAGAGAAGCAAGCCGTTCACCTGATTGTCTACAGCTGACCTTGTGGAGGAAACAGGAGCTAAGCCCAGAGAAAGATGCAGCCCTGGGAAGAGAAGAACTCCAGAAGCCTGAACCCTGGCAAACGCCGGCAGCTGTCTTGCTCTAACACTTGGCAATGGACTGTGGTGAGAGAAGAAACTTAACGCTTTATGGCCTGGTATCTGTGGACTTCTACCCCAAATAAATACCCT